>CM029014.1:26810328-27128513 GCA_016801055.1 Panax notoginseng
AGCCCCTCTTTCCTGAGAACGGTCTGGTTGTCATAAATGTGTTTCTGTAATATTATTTGTGAATAATTAATTATTGATTCATATGATAAGCAAATATTTATTTTATGTGGATATAAATGTTGGATATATTTTATTGTGGTTAAAAATGAAGGAGTTAATGTGAGGTGTGTTTTATCAGTATTTTTATCGGAATGGGGTATTAAAAATCAAATCAGGTTTTTTGAGAAATAATGCGGGGTTTATAATTTTTTAATCTGACCGTTGGATCGTGGTAATTTTTGGATATGTTATTCATATATAAGTTGAGTATATGTCCACAAATTTCTGAACCGTTAAAAGTAAACGTATGATTTGTTATGAATTTTACGAGATGACTGGTTCAGAAATTGTAGAAGTTGCGGAATTTGTCATTTTGGCAGAAAATTCTTAGAATTGGTGGGCCCCCACTTTTGGTTGGTGAAAATGTGCTGAGATTTTTATTCAAATATGGTGGGTGGGAATAGTAGCAGGTAAAGCCATCAAGTTGCAGGTTAATTCTGCTTTGGCATTCTCCTATAAATAGAGGGCTAAGTTAGAATTGAAAATCACATCAGAAACAAGTTTTCTCTCTTTCTCTCTCTAGATTATTGTGTATTTTGGAAGTATTTAGATACTTTGTGAGTTTCTATTCATCAGTGCAAATTTTTTTCAGCCTTATACCGTATTTCGAATAGAAGTACTGATATTTTGAGGTAAGGGATGTTATTTTCTTCTTAAATGATATTATTTTTTTCAATATCATTATGCTAAAATATTGGTTTGAACCTTTATCAAATTTGAAACTTTTTGTGTCGGGGTTACTATTAACGTATACGTCACTATTCACCCAAAAATAAAATTTTTCTTTTTTGTCCAAGATGTCTATTATTGTTACTATCTTTGATTGTATCCATGTTTTGATCTTTATTTTTTTTGAATTCTGCTTCATAATTGATTATTATGAAGTATTATTAATCTTGGATAAATTGTTATACGAATCCCTACTATTTGTCCTTCTGTCTCACTAGATTCATTTTTTTTAAGATATTTTTCATCATCCTCAGTCCTAAATGATGATATTATTGAATATCTTTGGCCTGTAGTGCAAAGATATATAATTACCTGAGAATATCTTTGGCCTGTAGTGCAAAGATGAACAGGTGTTGAGATGAACATGACTGACTAGTGATACAAATGAATATCTTTGGCCTGTAGTGCAAAGATGAATAGTTGGTTAAAGATGATTATTAATTGATGTTGCAGGGATAAATATTGATGATGGACTTTTAAATCTTAGAAGATATAGTAGAATTCATTCTCTACTTGACTCTTCTAATGGTTTGTTATTTCCGTTGCAATTGTTAATCTAAAACTTGTTGTCGGTTATATTCTATCAGATTTTTCCCTGTTGAATACTAATGATATTTATTGTATATTATCTTAGTCATAATATTCTTTACTGGGCTAGTTGAGCTCACCCTTTTCCTTTTTATTCTATTTTTCTTCTTAGGAGGTGAGAACATAGCAGGATCTAGTCGGGGTATGGAGTAATGGTTCTAGAAAGATGTTTTAGCAGTCCTCACTATTTCTAAAATAGTGTTTGAATAAATGTAATGAGGACTTATTTGAGTGTGGATATAGTCTAGAAGACAATATTTGTATTTAAACTCACAGTATGCGTTGTCGTATTTTGCACGACAATTGTATTATTGAAGTTGTAATTTACTTTTGTACCATGTATTTGGCGACTCAGAATGGGTGTTGTATACCTATTTTGGGGGGCGTCACAGTTTGTATCAAAGCTTAGGGATATGATCCCTGGCTGAGATGTGAGACAAGAACTAGGAGGGGAGAGACGGGAAATTCCTTCGCTAGTATGACCTGACTAAGTTTATTTGGTGTTTATTTGGTCGGTCAGAGTATAGGGATAATATATGATATGACTATTAACCCTTGTTTTATGGCAGTATTTAAGAATGGCAGCTGAGAACGTTAATAATAGAGTAAATCAGACCGTGGAGACACCTTTGATCACCACCCAGGGGAACGTGCAACAGGAAGGCAATATTCCTCCTGTAAACAACGTTACCGAGCAAACGATGAATGATGGAATGTTTAGGAGCTTTTTGCAGTTCATGCAAAATCAGACGAGGAGACTCGTGTGCAGAATACGGGTGGAAATCATAACAACCGCGGTTTGTCACAGCCAAGCAGTTCAAAGAATTGGGACCACCAGAATTTAAAGGAAAGCTAGATCCGATCATGGCGAAAATGTGGGTCAAGCAAATTACCAAGATATTCGATGTCTTGGGATGCACGGAGGAACAGAAGGTTCCATTCGTCACCTTTATGTTCCGCGGTGAGGCAGATTACTAGTGAGAGTCTGTGAAGCGTACCCAGCCTGATGCACTCAACATGTCCTGGGAAACATTTCAGAAACTGTTCAATGACAAGTACTTTCCTGAAAGTATTTGTCATATGAAGGAGGTGGAGTTTATCAGACTGGAACAAAACAACATGACGGTGTCCCAGTACGAGGCGAAGTTTGCAGAGTTATTCAGATTTGCACTTCATTTGGTCGAAAATGAGGAGAATGAATGACAAGGATGTTTCTGAGAGGTCTAAAATCCGAGATTCGGCAATATCTTATCTCTCATAAATTTTCTTTATATTCAGATGTTGTAAACAGGGCTCAATTATTAGTGCGAGATAATGAGTATGTACAACCGAGGGACCACAACCAGGGTAATACCGGTGGCGGCAGTCATCGAATCAATGAAAACCAGCACGGAGGAAAACATTCGGACAAAAGCGGTAACCACTCTGCTGGTAATCGTGGCCGTGATAATAGAAGGAGCGAGTCGGGAGGAGATTTCAAGAAGAGAAGGTACAACAATGATAACGTGAAGACGTCAGCACAAACATCAACTACTTTTAGGGGAGGAGAACGAGCACCGGTCGTTTGTTTACAAATGCGGGAAGGAGGGACACATCAGCCCAAACTGCCCACAACAGTTCAAAGTATGTTATAACTGTGGAAAGGAAGGTCATATAGCTAAAGATTGTCTTGTTGCGAAACCAAGTTCAAAGGAGATAGTGACTTCGAAGGCTGTTCCGGACAAGTCAAAATCGGTGGTTCCTAGAAGGGTTTGTCGTGACTGCCCAAAACACGAGGAACCCAAACGAGGTGATCACGAGTAAGCTAATCATAAACTCTTGCGAAGTTTATACCTTATTAGATACCGGTTCTACCCATTCTTTTATTTCTCCTGCTTGTGCTCAACATTTAAACTTGACTCCGGAGAAATTAGACTTTGACCTATCTGTGGAGACTCCGTTAGGAGAAACTTTCATTACATCTACAGTTTATAAATCTTGCTTAATCCAAGTTGGCACAATCACATTACCTGTTGACTTATCTCTTTAAAGATACTTGCTTTTGATGTGATTTTAGGAATTGATTGGTTAACTACTCATCATGCCAAAATTAATTGTTTTCATAAGGTTGTTAGTTTTCATATTCCTAACCAACCTGTCATGCGAATTCAAGCAACCAAACCACTAAAATCAATCGCTGTCATACCAAGCCATAAAGCCATTCGTTTATTGAAAAACGGATGTCAAGCTTTCATAGCCCATGTTATGGACTTGAACAAAAACACGTCAGATTTGAATAATATTTCTGTTGTTAGTGAATTTCCTGACGTATTTCCTGAAGAACTTCCCAGTCTACCCCCAGAACGTGAAGTTGAATTCTTTATTGACCTTGAACCTGGTACAAAGTCCATTTCTAAAACCCCATATCGAATGTCTCCTATTGAACTTCAGAAGTTAAAGGTTCAACTACAGGAGTTGTTGGACATCGATTTTATTAGTCCTAGTACATCTCCTTGGGGTGCTCCTGTGTTATTCGTAAAGAAGAAAGACGGAGTATGCGACTTTGTATCGACTACCGAGAATTGAATCATGTCACTATCAAGAATAGGTATCCGCTACCTCGCATTGATGACCTGTTTGACCAGTTGCAAGGAGCACAATTCTTTTCTAAGATCATTCTTCGTTCTGGATATCATCAGCTGAAGATTAAAACTGAGGATATTCCAAAGACTGCCTTCAGAACTCGGTACGGGCATTATGAATTCTTAGTCATGTCTTTTGGACTGACTAATACTCCTACTGCCTTCATGGATATGATGACCATGTAATCAAAGAATATTTAGATCAGTTCGTTGTTGTCTTTATTGATGACATCCTCATCTATTCCAAATGCGTGAAGATCATGAGCGCCATTTGAAGCTGGTACTGCAAAGGCTTCGTGAAAACAAGCTATATGCCAAATTGAAGAAATGCGAGTTCTAGCTTGAGGAAGTAGCATTCCTTGGGCACGTGGTGTCAAAACATGGAGTATCTGTCGACCCGCGAAGATTGAAGCCATACAAAGTTGGGAGCAACCGAAGTCGATGACTGAAGTACGTAGCTTTCTGGGCTTAGCTGGGTATTATCGGAGATTTGTGGAAGGATTTTCTAGAATCGCTACTCCGTTAACTCAGATGACTCGGAAGGATACAAAATTCGGTTGGAGTGAGGATTGTGAGAAGAGTTTTCAAGAACTTAAGAGGAGACTCATTTCGGCACCTGTTCTGATAATACCATCTGGTTCGGATGGATTTGTTATCTACAGTGATGCTTCAGGCAAAGGGTTAGGATGTGTTCTCATGCAACATGGAAAAGTCATAGCCTATGCCTCGCGACAACTCAAAGAATATGAGAGGAATTATCCTACTCATGATTTGGAGTTGGCAGCAGTCGTTTTTTACGTTGAAGATTTGGAGACACTACTTGTATGGGGAGAAAGTGGAGATCTATACGGATCATAAATGCCTCAAATATTTCTTCACCAAAAGGAACTCAACATGCGGCAACGACGTTGGCTTGAGCTGTTGAAAGATTACGATCATACCATCCAATATCATCCTGGAAAAGCAAACGTAGTAGCTGACGCATTGAGTAGAAGATCATATGCGGGTACGAGTGCAATGTTGTTAACACAAAGGCCCATTTTGTATGATTTACAAAGGATGGAGATAGAGATGAAGGCTCCAAGTACCCACATGATGATATCAAATATACGAGTAGAACCGACTTTAATCGATAAAGTTAAAGCTACTCAAGCTACGGACATGGAGCTGATGCGTATGAAGAAGAAAGTGCAAGAAGGTGCTATTCCAGAAGCAAGAATCGATGAAGAAGGAATACTTCGAGTCAACTCCAGACTTTGTGTTCCTAACGATTTTGACTTGAAGCATAGAATAATGATGGAGGCACACAACACACCGTTTGCAATCCATCCTGGGAGTACCAAAATGTATCATGATCTTCGACATACATTTTGGTGGAGCAATATGAAAAGAGAGATCACGGAGTTTATCTCGAGGTGTTTAACTTGTCAACGTGTAAAAGCGGAGCATCAAGTACCAAAGGGTCCATTACAACCACTTGAGATTCTGAAATGGAAGTGGAAACATATTACTATGGATTTTGTTACGGGCCTTCCCAAGGTTTCTCAAGGCATAGATGCGATTTGGATAATTGTTGATTGATTAACTAAGTCTGCTCATTTCTTACCTATACGTGAGACTTATTCCCTTGAACGTCTTGCTCGTATGTACGTGAATGAGATTGTGAGATTGCATGGCATGCCAGTATCCACAGTTTCGGATCGTGACCCAAGATTCACTTCACGATTTTGGGTTAGCTTGCAGAAAGCTATGGGCACGTATTTATGATTTAGTTCAGCATACCATCCTCAAACGGACGGACAATCAGAAAGGACTATTCAAACCCTTAAAGATCTATTAAGACTCTGTGTTCTAGATTTCAAAGGAAGTTGGGATAAGTACTTGCCACTAGTGGAATTCTCCTACAACAACAGTTATCAGGCAAGTATAGGTATGGCTCCATTTGAAGCGTTGTATGGACGAAAGTGTCGTTCTCCAGTATGTTGGGACGAGGTGGGTGAAGCAACGTTGTTGGACTAGAATTGGTACGCATAACTACAGAGAAGATCCAAAAGATTCGACAACGTATACAAACGTCACAGGATCGACAAAAGAGTTATGCGGATCTTCATCGAAAGGATGTAAAATTTAGTATTGGGGATCATGTATTGTTACGTGTTGCACCATGGAAAGGAGTTACAAGATTTGGAAAGAGAGAAAAGTTCAATCCACGATTTGTTGGTCCATTTGAAATTTGTAAGACCCCAATTTTTATAAATAAAGATGAATTTTCTATAAATATCATTTTTGAATATTATAAATGTTATATTTAAATTTTACAAAGTAAGCAAATATATTCGTTTGGTCGGAGAATATTCTTTTTGTTGGAGAATATTCGTACGACGGCACAATCATTGGTGGACCCCACAACGGAATTATTGTCGGATTGAGAAAACGACAGAATTATCTTTCTATAAAAATAACGGCTGAGGTGTTACCGTTAAAACCGTTAAAACTGTTGAACTACTCGGTAGTAAAAGTACAGTAATACACGTGGTTGCATAGTAGCACACGGTATTGATTATTGATGCTTACGTGAGAAGTCACTCAGCTATACTCAATTATTGCTACAGTAATTGCTGCATCATATCTCTTAAATTATTGTCATAGTATCATCTGTATAATATGTTATATTATTAAATCAATAATTGAGACGTTGTGGTAAGTTTGGTTATTTTATGGGGGGCCATATGTCATCATCTAAGAGTCTCTTCGTCAATAGTATTTACCTTGGTCAATAGTAATTACCTTCGTCAATAGTATTTACCTTGGTCAATAGTATTTACCTTGGTCAATAGTAATTACCTTCGTCAATAGTATTTACCTTGGTCAATAGTAATTACTTTCGTCAATAGTAGTTGTCCCTTCAAAATTACCGTTAAGAGAGTCATTTGACCCTTCGTTAAGACCAAGAGCCACCCTCAGTTTTTCTATAAATAGAGGCCTAGGGCTTCATTATTTTTCACGAATTCATTCAAGCTATAGAGAGAGAAAGTATAGAGAGAATAAGAGAGAGAGAGACTAAAAGTATTCTGCTACATCACTTTTCTAATATCCAGTTCTTTTAAGGTAGGGAATATTATTTCTTTTATATTCATGAAGAGAACTTCTGTTATTCCATTCGTTATTATTCTGTTGGAATAACCAGTATACGCGGTCTACCCTATACTTGGTGACATTCTTCTATTATTCTGTTGGAACATCCTGTCTGTGTGTTTTACACCGGACCTGGTTCCGTTTATTATTCTGTTGGAACATCCTGTCTGTGTGTTTTACACCGGACCTGGTTCCGTTTTTATTATTATTCTGTTGGAACATCCTGTCTGTGTGTTTTACACCGGACCTGGTTCCATTATTTATTATTCTGTCGGAATATCCTGTCTGTGCGTTTACGCCGGACCTGGTTCCATTATTTATTATTTTGTTGGAATAACCTGTCTGTGCGGTCTATCGCATGCATGGTGATTTCTTTTGTTATTCCATTCTTTATTATACTCAGTTGGTTAAGTTTTGACTTCTATACTCCATGAAATTTGTGGAATATCCTTGATAGTTGCGTTTCATCCAGTATCTTTTCAAGAAAATATTCTTCTAAGCATTCTTGAATTTTACTCCACAATGCAGTATCATGTTGACAATTTGGACGTTGTTAATTCCTGGATAAATTAATTCTTGAACTTGTTTTATTGAATTCTTATATCATTGTCATCATCCTCATGTTTATAAAATGTTGAAAGTCATCTGTGGCCTGTAGTGCATAGATGGACTTGGTATGATTATGACCAGGGATTATTCGGTATAATCATGACCGTAATGTTACAAATGATGTGGTAAAAGTCCTCATTGGCCCGTAGTGCATTGATGGACAGTTGTTGGCATGATCATGACCATTAATGAATACACGAATATCCTTGGCCGTAGTGCAGGGGTGATTCGATGATGTGGATTATTTTATTAAGCTGAGTCTCAGCGATTACAGTGTTGAAAAACTTTTTAAATCATAAAAGATAGTAGAGTTTATTTTCTACTTGACTCTTTTAATGGATTGCTTGTTCCGCTACAGTTAAACTTGATGTCTATTATATTTTATCAGTTTAACATTGTTGAAGGCTAATGATAATTTATTCTGCATTATCTTAGTCATAATATTTCTTACTGGGCTAGTTGAGCTCACCCTTTCTTTCACTGTTCTCTTCAGGAAATGAGAACGTAGCTGGGACAAGTCGGGGTACGGAGTGATGGTCCGAATGATAGTATTAGTTAGTAGTCCTCACTATTCTATGTAATGGTGTGTTAATAAATGTAATGAGGACTCCTTTTGAGTATGAATACTCTCTAGAAGATAATATTTGTATTCAAACTCACAGTTTATGTTTTGTCGTATTGTACACGACAGATGTATTAATCAGTTGTATTTGTATTCTGTACTATGTATCTGACGACCCAAGATGGGTGATGTATACCTAATTTTGGGGGCGTCACAGTTGGTATCAGAGCTTAGGGATATGATCCCTGGCTAAGATGTGAGAATAGAACTAGGAGGGGAGAGACGGGGAATTCCTTCGCTAGTATGGCATACCTAAGTTTATTTGCATGGTATTTAATTGGTCGGTCATAATATAAGGATAATATATGACATATCAATTAATTTTTATTTTGTGACAGTATCTGAAAATGGCATCTGAGAATGTTGAGAATAGCAATGGAGCACAGACGACTGTTGATTCACCACATATCAATAATCAGGATAATGTGCATCAGGAAGGTGTCAATCCTCATGCAAACAACAACACTGACCAAATGATGAATGATCAAATGTTCAGAGGCTTTATGCAATTCATGCAACAACAGGTGAAAGCGGCTCCTGTCCACAACGTAGGTGGAAATACTGGAAACTCTCTGGCGGTCACCGCTAAACAGTTTAAGGAGCTGGGACCACCGGAGTTTAAGGGAGAACCCAAACCACTTGTAGCTGAAACATGGATAAAGCAGATCACCAAGATATTTGATGTCTTGGGTTGCTCCGAGGAGCAAAAGGTTCCCTTTGCCGCCTTTATGTTGCGAGGAGAGGCAGATTACTGGTGGGAATCGATAAAGCGTACTCAACCTGCCGCACTGAAGATGTCTTGGGAGAAGTTTCAAGATCTGTTTAACGACAAATACTTTCCCGAGAGTATTCGTCACATGAAGGAGGTGGAGTTCATCAAATTGGAGCAGAATAATATGACCGTGTCGCAGTACGAGGCAAAATTTGCGGAGTTATCCCGGTTTGCGTCCCACCTGGTGGATAATGAAGAAAGAATGACGCGGATGTTTTTAAGAGGTTTGAAGCCGGAGATACGTCAACATCTTGTTTCTCATAAACTGTGTTTGTATTCAGATGTTGTAAATAGGGCTCAGTTGGTGGAGCGCGATAACGAGACAACGCAACCAAAAGAGAGCAGCCGGCAAAATGATAATACCAGTGAGAGCAGTCATCGAAGCGGTGACAACAAGCGTGGAGGGAATCAACAGGCCAGAAATGGTAACCACTTCGGTGGTAATCAGGGCCAAAACAATAAGAATGGACATTTCAAGAAGAGGAGATTCAACAATGATGGAAAGACGTCAGCACCAGCACCTGTCGTTAAGGAAGGAGAACGACCACCTATCATATGTTTCAAATGCGGAGGGGAGGGACACATCAGTCCAAACTGCGCGATGCCGTCCAAAGCATGTTATAATTGTGGAAGAGAAGGTCATTTAGCCCGATTTTGTCGTTTACCGAAAACAAATTCAGCTAGGATGGAGGCACCAAAAGCCGTCCCAGAAAAGTCAAAACCGGTTGTGCAAGGGAGAGCGTTTGTTGTGAACTCCCAGAGAGCAAGGAACCCGAATGAGGTCATCACGGGTAAGCTTATCATAAACTCTAAAGAAGTTTATACTTTATTTGATACCGGTTCAACCCATTCTTTTATTTCTCCTACTTGCGCTCATCGATTAAATTTGATTCCGGAGAAATTAGACTTTGACTTATCTGTGGAAACTCCGTTGGGGGAAACCTTCATTACCTCCACTGGTTATAAGTCTTGTTTGGTTCAAGTTGGTACCCACACATTACCTATCGATCTGATTTCATTAAAAATACTTGCATTTGACGTGATTCTAGGGATTGATTGGTTAACTACTCATTATGCAAAAATTGATTGTTTTCGTAAGGTTGTTAGCTTTCATATTCCTAATCGACCTATTATGCGAATTCAAGCAACCAAACCATTAAAATCAATCGCTGTCATCTCAAGCCATAAAGTTATTCGTTTATTAAAAAACGGATGTCAAGCTTTCTTAGCTCATGTCACAGATCTAAACAAAAATACGTCAGCTTTGAATGATATTTCTGTTGTTAATAAATTTCCTGACGTATTTCCCGAAGAACTTCCTGGCCTACCCCCAGAGCGTGAAATTGAATTTTGTATCGACCTTGAACCCGGTACAAAACCCATTTCCAAAGCTCCATATCGAATGACTCCTATTGAACTTCAGGAGTTAAAGACCCAACTGCAGGAATTGTTAGACATTGGTTTTATTCGTCCTAGTACTTCTCCTTGGGGTGCTCCTGTTCTGTTCGTGAAGAAGAAAGATGGGAGTATGCGACTTTGTATTGATTATCGGGAGTTGAATCATGTCACCATCAAAAATAGGTACCCATTGCCACGTATTGATGACCTGTTTGACCAGTTGCAAGGAGCACAATTCTTTTCAAAGATCGATCTTCGTTCTGGATATCATCAGCTGAAGGTTAGAACTGAGGATATTCCAAAGACTGCCTTCAGAACTCGGTATGGGCATTATGAATTCTTAGTTATGTCTTTTGGATTGACTAATGCTCCTGCTGCCTTCATGGATATGATGAACAGGGTATTTAAGGAATATTTGGATCACTTTGTGGTCGTCTTTATCGATGACATCCTTGTTTATTCCAAAAGCCGTGACGATCATGAGCAACACTTGAGGCTGGTACTCCAAAAGCTTCGTGAATACAAACTTTATGCCAAGTTGAAGAAATGCGAGTTCTGGCTGGAAGAGGTAGCATTCCTTGGGCACGTAGTATCAAGTCGTGAAATATCGGTTGACCCGGCAAAGATTAAAGCTATTCAAAGCTGGGAGCAACCTAAATCAGTGACCGAGGTACGTAGCTTTCTTGGTTTAGCTAGTTATTATCGGAGATTCGTGGAAGGATTTTCTCGAATCGCTACTCCGTTAACTCAGCTGACTCGAAAAGATACAAAGTTCGGTTGGAGCGAAGAATGTGAGCAGAGTTTTCAAGAACTCAAGAGGAGACTCATTTCAGCACCTGTTCTAACAATACCATCTGGCTCGGAGGGATTTGTCATCTACAGTGATGCTTCGAGCAAAGGGTTGGGATGTGTTCTCATGCAACATGGAAAAGTCATAGCCTATGCATCAAGACAACTCAAGGAATATGAGAGGAATTATCCTACTCATGATCTAGAGTTGGCAGCTGTTGTCTTTGCACTTAAAATTTGGAGGCATTACTTGTATGGAGAGAAAGTGGAGATCATTACGGATCATAAAAGCCTCAAATATTTCTTCACTCAAAAGGAACTCAACATGCGACAACGACGTTGGCTTGAACTGTTGAAAGATTATGATCATATCATTCAATATCATCCTGGAAAAGCGAACGTGGTAGCTGACGCATTGAGTAGAAGATCATATGCAAGTACGAGTGCGATATTGTCAACACAAAGACCCATTTTGTGTGATTTGCAAAGGATGGAGATAGAGTTAAAGACTCCAGGGACCCATGTGATGATGGCGAATATACGAGTAGAACCGACTTTAATCGATAAAGTTAAAGCTACTCAAGCTACAGACCTGGAGCTGATGCGTATGAAGAAGAAAGTGCAAGAAGGTGCTATACCGGAAGCAAGAATCGATGAAGAAGGAATACTTCGAGTCAACTCCAGACTTTGTGTTCCTAACAACCCTGATTTAAAGTATGAAATCATGATGGAGGCGCACAACACACCGTTTGCAATCCATCCTGGAAGTACCAAAATGTATCATGATCTTCGTCATACATTTTGGTGGAGCAATATGAAGAGAGAGATAGCGTTGTTTATCTCAAGGTGTCTAACTTGTCAACGAGTCAAAGCGGAGCATCAAGTACCAAAAGGTCCATTGCAACCACTTAAAATTCCAGAATGGAAGTGGGAGCACATTACCATGGATTTCGTTACCGGTCTTCCTAGGGTTTCTCAAGGTATTGATGCGATTTGGGTCATTGTTGATAGATTGACCAAGTCTGCTCATTTCTTACCGATACGAGAAACTTATACACTTGAACGTCTTGCTCGTATGTACATAAACGAGATTGTAAGACTGCATGGTATGCCAGTATCCATAGTTTCTGACCGAGACCCAAGATTCGCTTCACGATTTTGGGTTAGTTTACAAAAAGCTATGGGCACGGAGTTACGATTTAGTTCAGCATATCATCCTCAGACGGACGGACAATCAGAGAGGACTATTCAAACTCTTGAAGATCTATTAAGACTCTGTGTCTTTGACTTCAAAGGAAGTTGGGACAAGTTCTTACCATTGGTGGAGTTTTCCTACAACAACAGTTATCAAGCAAGTATTGGCATGGCTCCATTCGAAGCATTGTATGGAAGAAAATGTCGTTCTCCAGTATGCTGGGATGAGGTGGGCGAAGCAACGTTGTTGGGACCGGAGTTGGTACGTATGACTACAGAAAAGATTCAAACGATCCGACAACGTATAAAAACCTCACAAGATCGACAAAAGAGTTATGCTGATCTTCATCGAAAGGACGTGAAATTTGATGTAGGAGATCATGTGTTCTTACGTGTTGCTCCATGGAAAGGAGTTACGAGATTTGGAAAGAGAGGAAAGCTAAATCCTCGATTCATCGGTCCATTTTTAATCCTCGATCGAGTAGGAACTGTGGCTTATAGACTCGCTTTACCGCCAAGTATGTCTCGTGTTCATAACGTTTTCCAAATATCCATGTTACGCAAATATGTGGAAGACCCGAACCACATTATTGAGTTAGAACCGGACGAAATAGCGGAGGATTTGACGTATGAAGAAGTTCCTGTTCAAATCTTGGATAAGAAGGAACATATTCTACGCTCCAAGATTATACCTCAAGTTAAAGTTTTGTGGAGAAACCACGATGTTGAGGAAATGACTTGGGAGTTAGAATCAGAAATGAAATCAAGGTATCCTTACCTCTTCGACATACCAGGTACGTACCCTAATTTCGAGGGCGAAATTTCATAAGAAGGGGAGGTTGTAAGACCCCAATTTTTATAAATAAAGATGAATTTTCTATAAATATCATTTTTGAATATTATGGAGTTAATTTGATATAATGTTATAGTTGTGGGTAATATTTATAAATTTTACAAAGTAAGCAAGTTGTTATAAAATATTCGTTTGGTCGGAGAATATTCTTTTTGTTGGAGAATATTCGTACGACGGCACAATCATTGGTGGACCCCACAACGGAATTATTGTCGGATTGAGAAAACGACAGAATTATCTTTCTATAAAAATAACGGCTGAGGTGTTACCGTTAAAACCGTTAAAACTGTTGAACTACTCGGTAGTAAAAGTACAGTAATACGCGTGGTTACATAGTAGCACACGGTATTGATAATTGATGCTTACGTGAGAAGTCACTCAGCTATACTCAATTATTGCTACAGTAATTGCTGCATCATATCTCTTAAATTATTGTCATAGTATTATCTGTATAATATGTTATATTATTAAATCAATAATTGAGACGTTGTGGTAAGTTTGGTTATTTTATGGGGGGCCATATGTCATCATCTAAGAGTCTCTTCGTCAATAGTATTTACCTTGGTCAATAGTAATTACCTTCGTCAATAGTATTTACCTTGGTCAATAGTATTTACCTTGGTCAATAGTAATTACCTTCGTCAATAGTATTTACCTTGGTCAATAGTAATTACTTTCGTCAATAGTAGTTGTCCCTTCAAAATTACCAAGAGTCATTTGACCCTTCGTTAAGACCAAGAGTCATTTGACCCTTCGTTAAGACCAAGAGCCACCCTCAGTTTTTCTATAAATAGAGGCCTAGGGCTTCATTATTTTTCACGAATTCATTCAAGCTATAGAGAGAGAAAGTATAGAGAGAATAAGAGAGAGAGAGACTAAAAGTATTCTGCTACATCACTTTTCCAATATCCAGTTCTTTTAAGGTAGGGAATATTATTTCTTTTATATTCATGAAGAGAACTTCTGTTATTCCATTCGTTATTATTCTGTTGGAATAACCAGTATACGCGGTCTACCCTATACTTGGTGACATTCTTCTATTATTCTGTTGGAACATCCTGTCTGTGTGTTTTACACCGGACCTGGTTCCGTTTATTATTCTGTTGGAACATCCTGTCTGTGTGTTTTACACCGGACCTGGTTCCGTTTTTATTATTATTCTGTTGGAACATCCTGTCTGTGTGTTTTACACCGGACCTGGTTCCATTATTTATTATTCTGTCGGAATATCCTGTCTGTGCGTTTACGCCGGACCTGGTTCCATTATTTATTATTCTGTTGGAATAACCTGTCTGTGCGGTCTATCGCATGCATGGTGATTTCTTTTGTTATTCCATTCTTTATTATACTCAGTTGGTTAAGTTTTGACTTCTATACTCCATGAAATTTGTGGAATATCCTTGATAGTTGCGTTTCATCCAGTATCTTTTCAAGAAAATATTCTTCTAAGCATTCTTGAATTTTACTCCACAATGCAGTATCATGTTGACAATTTGGACGTTGTTAATTCCTGGATAAATTAATTCTTGAACTTGTTTTATTGAATTCTTATATCATTGTCATCATCCTCATGTTTATAAAATATTGAAAGTCATCTGTGGCCTGTAGTGCATAGATGGACTTGGTATGATTATGACCAGGGATTATTCGGTATAATCATGACCGTAATGTTACAAATGATGTGGTAAAAGTCCTCATTGGCCCGTAGTGCATTGATGGACAGTTGTTGGCATGATCATGACCATTAATGAATACACGAATATCCTTGGCCGTAGTGCAGGGGTGATTCGATGATGTGGATTATTTTATTAAGCTGAGTCTCAGCGATTACAGTGTTGAAAAACTTTTTAAATCATAAAAGATAGTAGAGTTTATTTTCTACTTGACTCTTTTAATGGATTGCTTGTTCCGCTACAGTTAAACTTGATGTCTATTATATTTTATCAGTTTAACATTGTTGAAGGCTAATGATAATTTATTCTGCATTATCTTAGTCATAATATTTCTTACTGGGCTAGTTGAGCTCACCCTTTCTTTCACTGTTCTCTTCAGGAAATGAGAACGTAGCTGGGACAAGTCGGGGTACGGAGTGATGGTCCGAATGATAGTATTAGTTAGTAGTCCTCACTATTCTATGTAATGGTGTGTTAATAAATGTAATGAGGACTCCTTTTGAGTATGAATACTCTCTAGAAGATAATATTTGTATTCAAACTCACAGTTTATGTTTTGTCGTATTGTACACGACAGATGTATTAATCAGTTGTATTTGTATTCTGTACTATGTATCTGACGACCCAAGATGGGTGATGTATACCTAATTTTGGGGGCGTCACAGTTGGTATCAGAGCTTAGGGATATGATCCCTGGCTAAGATGTGAGAATAGAACTAGGAGGGGAGAGACGGGGAATTCCTTCGCTAGTATGGCATACCTAAGTTTATTTGCATGGTATTTAATTGGTCGGTCATAATATAAGGATAATATATGACATATCAATTAATTTTTATTTTGTGACAGTATCTGAAAATGGCATCTGGGAATGTTGAGAATAGCAATGGAGCACAGACGACTGTTGATTCACCACATATCAATAATCAGGATAATGTGCATCAGGAAGGTGTCAATCCTCATGCAAACAACAACACTGACCAAATGATGAATGATCAAATGTTCAGAGGCTTTATGCAATTCATGCAACAACAGGTGAAAGCGGCTCCTGTCCACAACGTAGGTGGAAATACTGGAAACTCTCTGGCGGTCACCGCTAAACAGTTTAAGGAGCTGGGACCACCGGAGTTTAAGGGAGAACCCAAACCACTTGTAGCTGAAACATGGATAAAGCAGATCACCAAGATATTTGATGTCTTGAGTTGCTCCGAGGAGCAAAAGGTTCCCTTTGCCGCCTTTATGTTGCGAGGAGAGGCAGATTACTGGTGGGAATCGATAAAGCGTACTCAACCTGCCGCACTGAAGATGTCTTGGGAGAAGTTTCAAGATCTGTTTAACGACAAATACTTTCCCGAGAGTATTCATCACATGAAGGAGGTGGAGTTCATCAAATTGGAGCAGAATAATATGACCGTGTCGCAGTACGAGGCAAAATTTGCGGAGTTATCCCGGTTTGCGTCCCACCTGGTGGATAATAAAGAAAGAATGACGCGGATGTTTTTAAGAGGTTTGAAGCCGGAGATACGTCAACATCTTGTTTCTCATAAACTGTGTTTGTATTCAGATGTTGTAAATAGGGCTCAGTTGGTGGAGCGCGATAACGAGACAACGCAACCAAAAGAGAGCAGCCGGCAAAATGATAATACCAGTGAGAGCAGTCATCGAAGCGGTGACAACAAGCGTGGAGGGAATCAACAGGCCAGAAATGGTAACCACTTCGGTGGTAATCAGGGCCAAAACAATAAGAATGGACATTTCAAGAAGAGGAGATTCAACAATGACGGAAAGACGTCAGCCCCAGCACCTGTCGTTAAGGAAGGAGAACGACCACCTATCATATGTTTCAAATGCGGAGGGGAGGGACACATCAGTCCAAACTGCATGATGCCGTCCAAAGCATGTTATAATTGTGGAAGAGAAGGTCATTTAGCCTGATTTTGTCGTTTACCGAAAACAAATTCAGCTAGGATGGAGGCACCAAAAGCCGTCCCAGAAAAGTCAAAACCGGTTGTGCAAGGGAGAGCGTTTGTTGTGAACTCCCAGAGAGCAAGGAACCCGAATGAGGTCATCACGGGTAAGCTTATCATAAACTCTAAAGAAGTTTATACTTTATTTGATACCGGTTCAACCCATTCTTTTATTTCTCCTACTTGCGCTCATCGATTAAATTTGATTCCGGAGAAATTAGACTTTGACTTATCTGTGGAAACTCCGTTGGGGGAAACCTTCATTACCTCCACTGGTTATAAGTCTTGTTTGGTTCAAGTTGGTACCCACACATTACCTATCGATCTGATTTCATTAAAAATACTTGCATTTGACGTGATTCTAGGGATTGATTGGTTAACTACTCATTATGCAAAAATTGATTGTTTTCGTAAGGTTGTTAGCTTTCATATTCCTAATCGACCTATTATGCGAATTCAAGCAACCAAACCATTAAAATCAATCGCTGTCATCTCAAGCCATAAAGCTATTCGTTTATTGAAAAACGGATGTCAAGCTTTCTTAGCTCATGTCACAGATCTAAACAAAAATACGTCAGCTTTGAATGATATTTCTGTTGTTAATAAATTTCCTGACGTATTTCCCGAAGAACTTCCTGGCCTACCCCCAGAGCGTGAAATTGAATTTTGTATCGACCTTGAACCCGGTACAAAACTCATTTCCAATATTATTTGTGAAAGCCCCCTCTTTCCTGAGAACGGTCTGGTTGTCATAAATGTGATTCTGTAATATTATTTGTGAATAATTAATTATTGATTCATATGATAAGCAAATATTTATTTTATGTGGATATAAATGTTGGATATATTTATTGTGGTTAAAAATGAAGGAGTTAATGTTGAGGTATTTTATCAGTATTTTTATCGGAATGGAGGTATTAAAAATCAAATCAGGGTTTTTTGAGAAATAATGCGGTGGTTATAATTTTTAATCCGACCGTTGGATCGTGGTAATTTTTGGATATGTTATTCATATATAAGTTGAGTATATGTCCACAAATTTTGAACCGTTAAAAGTAAACGTATGATTTGTTATGAATTTTACGAGATGACTGGTTCAGAAATTGTAGAAGTTGCGGAATTTGTCATTTTGGCAGAAAATTCTAGAATTGGTGGGCCCCACTTTTGGTTGGTGAAAATGTGCTGAGATTTTTATTCAAATGTGGTGGGTGGGAATAGTAGCAGGTAAAGCCATCAAGTTGCAGGTTAATTCTGCTTTGGCGTTTTCCTATAAATAGAGGGCTAAGTTAGAATTGAAAATCACATCAGAAATAAGTTTTCTCTCTTTCTCTCTCTAGATTATTGTGTATTTTGGAAGTATTTAGATACTTTGTGAGTTTCTATTCATCAGTGCAAATTTTCTTCAGCCTTATACCGATATTCCGAATAGAAGTACTGATATTTTGAGGTAAGGGATGTTATTTTCTTCTTAAATGATATTATTTTTTTAAATATCATTATGCTAAAATATTGGTTTGAACCTTTTATCAAATTTAGAACTTTTTGTGTCGGGGTTACTATTAACGTATACGTCACTATTCACGTATACGGCACTATTCACCCAAAAATAAATTTTTTCTTTTTTGTCCAAGATGTCTATTATTGTTACTATCTTTGATTGTATCCATGTTTTGATCTTTATTTTTTTTGAATTCTGCTTCACAATTGATTATTATGAAGTATTATTGATCTTGGATAAACTGTTATACGAATCCCTACTATTTGTCCTTCTGTCTCACTGGATTCGTTTTCTTTAAGATATTTTTTATCATCCTCAGTCCTAAATTACTGAATATCTTTGGCCTGTAGTGCAAAGATGTATGATTACCTGATGAATATCTTTGGCCTGTAGTGCAAAGATGAACAGGTGTTGAGATAAACATGACTGACTGGTGATACAAATGAATATCTTTGGCCTGTAGTGCAAAGATGAATAGTTGGTCAAAGATGATTATTAATTGATGTTATAGGGATAAAATATTGATGATGGACTTTTAAATCTTAGAAGATAGTAGAATTCATTCTCTACTTGACTCTTCTAATGGATTGCTGTTTCCGCTGCAGTTATTGATCTAAAACTTGTTGTCGATTATATTCTATCAGATTTTTCCCTGTTGAATACTAATGATAATTTGTTGTATATTATCTTAGTCATAATATTTTTTACTGAGCTAGTTGAGCTCACCCTTTTCCTTTTTGTTCCATTTTGCTTCTCAGGAGGTGAGAACATAGCAGGATCTAGTCGGGATATGGAGTGATGATTCTAGAAAGATGTTTTAGCAGTCCTCACTATTTTTGTAAAATAGTGTTTGAATAATTATAATGAGGACTTATTTGAGTGTGGATATTGTCTAGAAGACAATATTTGTATTTAAACTCACAGTATGTGTTGTCGTATTTTGCACGACAATTGTATTATTAAAGTTGTAGTTTGTTTTTTGTACCATATATTTGGCGACTCAGAATGGGTGTTGTATACCTATTTTGGGGGCGTCACACGTAGTGCATGAATAATTAGTTGGTTTGAAATAATTATTAATTGGTGTTGCAGGGATAAAATATTGATAATGGATTGTTAAATCTAGAAGATAGTAGACATCATGCTCTTATAAGACCCCGAATTTTATGAAATAAAAGTATTCAATTTTCTTATAATTATTATTCTATTTAATAAATGGTTAAATTGATAAAAGGTTAAAGTTAAGGATGATATATGAAAATTTTTCAAAGTAAACAAGTTGTCATAAAATATTCGTTTGGTCGATGAATATCTTTACGACGGCACAATCACTGGTGGACCCCATAACGGAATAACTGTCGGATTTAGAAAGCGACAGAAATAATCTTTTTATAAAAATAACGGCAAGAGTTTTACCGTTAAACTGTTGAAATACCCAGTGATAAAAATTCAGTAATACGCGTTGTTGCACAGTAGCACACGGTATTTCACAATATCTCTAAATTATTGATGCTTACGTAAGAAGTCACTCAGTTATACTCAATTATTGTAACAGTAGTTGTTGCATAGTATCTCATATTATTGATTCAATTATTGTCACAGTATTATCTGCACAATATTTTATATTATTAAATTAATAATTGAGATGACAAAATTATTCATATTATTATTTGCATTATTGACGATGTCTATAAAGTTTTGTCGAGGAAAGGGGTTTGGTCACCTAATTGCGCGCCAATAAGGAGAAGTCCTTATCGGAAAGCCCCCTCTTTCTTGAGAATGATCTGGTTGTTAATATTGCGAGTTTTAATATTAATGATGAATAAATGTTGTTAAAAATGTGTTTAGTAAAGCCAAGTGAGTTGTGATAAATAGAGGGATTTTTTTGAAGTATTTGTTGTAAATTTAGCTTATTACATGGACCTCCCACTTAATCATTTTTCAAAATCGTCGGTCGAAAGTTATCTCAGTTTTGTTTGATTACTTTTATATATATATATATATATATATATATATATATATATATATATATATATATATATATATATATATATATTATAAGTTTTATTTTTTTATATAAAATAGAATATATTATATTTTATTTTTTACATAGTACTGCATAGTTGTGACGCCCCCAAAATTAGGTATACATCACCCATCTTGAGTCGTCAGATACATGGTACAGAATACAAATACAACTTACTAATATAAATGTCGTGTACAATACGACAAAACATAACTGTGAGTTTAAATACAATTATTGTCTACTAGAGACTATACAAACTCAAAAGGAGTCCTCATTACAATTATTGTCACACTATTTAATAGAATAGTGAGGACTACTAATACTATCATCTGGTCCATCACTCTGTTCCCCGACTCGTCCCAGCTATATTCTCATTTTTTGAAGAGAACAGTGAAATAAAGGGTGAGCTCAACTAGCCCAGTAAGAAATATTATGACTAAGATAATGCATAATAAATTATCATTAGCCTTCAACAGTGTTAAACTGATAAAATATAACGAACATCATGTTTAACTGCAGCGAAACAAGCAATCCATTAAAAGAGTCAAGTAGAGAATAAAATCTACTATCTTCTATGATTTAAAAGGTTTTTCAACACTGTTATCGCTGGGACTTAGTTTAATAAAATAATCCACATCATCGAATCACCCCTGCACTACAGCCAAGGATATTCGTGTATTCATTAATGGTCATGATCATGCCAACAACTGTCCATCAATGCACTACGGGCCAATGAGGACTTTTACCACATCATTTGTAACATTACGGTCATGATTATACCGAATAATCCCTGGTCATAATCATACCAAGTCCATCTATGCACTACAGGCCACAGATGACTTTCAACATTTTATAAACATAAGGATGATGACAATGATATAAGAATTCAATAAAACAAGTTCAAGAATTAATTTATCCAAGAATTAACAACGTCCAAATTGTCAACATGATACTGCTTTGTGAAGTAAAATTCAAGAATGCTTAGAAAAATATTTTCATGAAAAGATACTGGATGAAACGCAATTATCAAGGATATTCCATAAATTTCATGGAGTATAGAAGTCAAAACTTAACCAACTGAGTATAATAAAGAATGGAATAACAAAAGAAATCACCATGCATGCGATAGACCGCACAGACAGGTTATTCCAACAGAATAATAAATAATGGAACCAGGTCCGGCGCAAAACGCACAGACAGGATATTCCAACAGAATAATAATAAAGACGGAACCAGGTCCGGTGTAAAACACACAGACAGGATGTTCTAACATAATAATAATAAAGACGGAACCAGGTTTGGTGTAAAACACATAGACAGGATGTTCCAACAGAATAATAATAAATACGGAACCAGGTCCGGTGTAAAACACACAGACAGGATGTTCCAACAGAATAATAGAAGAATGTCACCAAGTATAGGGTAGACCGCGTATACAGGTTATTCCAACAGAATAATAAGAAATGGAATAACAACAGTTCTCTTCATGAATAAGAAAGAATAACACCCCTTACCGTTTTAAAGAAGAACTGAAATAAGGAAGTAGTTAAGTAGCAGAATACTTTTCTTCTCTCTCTCTATAGTTTCTTTCTATAGTTTCTCTCTCTAGAGTTCAGTGAATTCGTAAGAAATAATGAAGGAATGAGCTGCTATTTATAGAAAAATAGAATGCATAGTAACTAATCCATGAACGGTCCAGATTGATTACTTTAATCTGACGGTCCATATTTAAAGAAAAATCTTTTAAATAAAATATAATATATTCTATTTATAGAATAACTTTAATAAAGTATTCTGTTTTATATACAAAGATGTTTCTGTTTTATTACGTTAATAATACGAATAAAACAAAACTTCATTATCGCTAAATAATTCATATTATTAACTGACAATAATTGAATCAAACTGAGTGATTTCTCACATAAGCATTAATAATCAATACCGTTTGCTACTATGCAACCACACGTATTACTGTACTTTTACTACCGAGTAGTTCAACAGTATCAATGGTAAAACTTCCGTCGTTATTTTTAATAAAATATTTTTGTCATTTTCTCAATCCGACAATAATTCCGTTGTGGGGTCCACCAGTGATTGTGTCGTTGTACGAATATTTCCTGTTAAAACGAATATTCCCCGACCAATCGAATATTATATAACAACTTGCGTACTTTGTAAAATTTATAAATATTACCCACAACTATAACATAATATCAAATTAACTCCATGATATTTATAGAAAATTCATCTTTATTTATAAAAGTTGGGGTCTTACAATAGTGTTGCATAGTAAAATAAAAAAAATCAGCCGGTGCGCCCGTGAATTCGTTCGAATCTTACTGTGCAGTCCGTAATTTTTTTTAAATAGTATCATGTCATTCACCTATAAATAGGATGCTTAGTTTAAAAATAAAAATCGCACCAGAATCAGAGAATTCTTCTTCTATAATATTGATCGTATTTCTTTTGAGTTTAAAGAAACTTTGAGTGTTGCAAATAGTGCAAGTTTTCTTCAAGAATATCTCCGTTATACCAGTCAGAAGTACTCTCTTTTTAAGGTAAGGAACGTTATTTTCGTATTGTAAGGGGTATTATTTATTTCATATTCGCTTACGATATTATTTTTCATATTCGTAAGGAATTTTATTTTCGTTCAATAATCGTAAAGAATATTATTTCCGTTCAATATTCATAAGAAATATTATCTTCGTTCAATATTCGTAAGGAATATTATTTTTGTTCAACAGTTGTAAGGGATATTATTTTTGTTCAATATTCGTAAAAAATAATATTTTCTTCCATACTCTGTAGTATGTAAGTAATGTTATTTCGTTTCATATTCCTAATTCTACACTCATTTTGTTAAGTATTGCTTCTATACTCCTTGAAATTAGCAAAATATTTTTGAAATTTGCGCTTCATCGAGTATCTTTTCACGTAAATATTTTCTGAACATTCTTATTAAATTTTAATCTTTTTATGCCGGAGTATTATTCATGGGTACTATTCATACATACGGCACTATTCATACGTACGACACTATTCATGGGATATTATTCATGAAGTACTATTCAAGGGGTACTATTTATGGAGTACTATTCACTCTGGTACTATTCACCGGGGTACTATTCACGATAAAAATTGATTCCTTTTTTGTCCAAATTATTTTTGAAACATGAATATTATTCTTGAATTTTAGTCCATAAAGAAGTTATCATGTTGACAATTTGGACATTTTTAAACTCTGGATAAATTAAAAATCTTTAATATTTATCCTTGATTTCGTTTGATTGATGTTTATATCATTGTCAGCATCCTTATGCTTATATTGTAATGAAAGTCATCTTTGGCCCGTAGTGCATAGATGAACTGTTGATTGGTATGATTATGACCATGAATTATGTATCGGTATAATCATGACCTGTAATGTTATAAATGATGTGGTAAAAGTCCTTGTGACAACCCCAAAATAGGTCCATTCCATCCAACCCATTATGAGTCGTCAAATACATGGTACAGAAAATAACTACAACTTTATTACAATAATTGTCGTGCAAAATACAACAACACATATGCTGTGAGTTTGGATACAAATATATACCAAATGTGACATTGGACACCATCATGTATTAGCACCTCACAAAGGTACCTTACATAAAGGTACAGTCAAAAACTGTTTTAGAAACTAGAATCTTTGGGAAGTGCTCAAGAAATCCTTCGTACATGAGAGGACACGCATCTAGGTTATGATAGATATCATATGGCCACAGAATTATCCTTGGTTGACCCAATAGACCCCAAAGAAAAACGAGAAGATTACTATCATATTCTTCCCAATGGTGAGTCTTCTCTTGACATATCATTATCTCTACTGTCTCTAATTGAGAATTATACTTTAAACAAACACCAAGATTATATAGGTAGTGCTCGTATATATACTCAGCAAGTGGATGAGCACATCCCTGTCTTATGATGACACGAGGTTGTATGTCATTAGACATCTTGTATAATAGTGGCAAACCACCCTTCCAACGTTGGGTACACCTTACCCTATTGGATTCACCAAATATAACTACTAAATGAACTTTTCTATACTGCTTCGGGAGAACATCCACAGCTAGAGACCACCGTTCTATTTCCCCGTTACCCTCGCTCGACCCAGCTACACTCTTATTACCTGAAAGGAATTGTGAAGCAAAAGGGTGAGCACAACTAGCTCAGTAAAGAATATCATGACTAAAGATAATTAAATTATCAATAGCCTTCATCAATAATAAATCAGAGATTTAGAACATATGGTAAATGATAAAAATTTCAACCATAGTTGCAGCGGAACGAACAATCCATTAGAAGAGTCAAATAAACTATAAAGTCTATTATCTTTTCCATGTTAAAAATCCACCAACAATGTTTTATCCCTGTAACATCAATCAACAATTCTGGTCCACAATCATATGAATAACTCATAATCATAACTGTAGTTCTAAATTCCTCTTCTCATCTAGGACGAAGATAATTTTCATCACCTGAAACATCAAACATCATGGTTATACCAAATCACAGTTCCTGTTCATAATCATACTAATAACTTCATCTTTGCACTACGGGCCAAAGATATTCATCAACAATCCATCTTTGCACTACAAGCCAAAGATATTCAACAACAGTTCATCTTTGCACTACAGGCCAAAGATATTCATCAACATGCCATCTTTGCACTACATGCCAAAGATACACTACGACCAAAGATATTCAACAACAGTTCATCTTTGCACTACAGGCCAAAGATATTCATCAACAGACCATCTTTGCACTACAGGCCAAAGATATTCAGCAATAGTTCATCTTTGCACTACAGGCCAAAGATATTCATCAATAATTCATCTTTGCACTACGGCCAAAGATATTCATCAACAGTTCATATTTGCACTACAGGTCAAATATATTCATCAACAGTTCATATTTGCACTACAGGCCAAATATATTAATATCTCAAAGAAATATATAATCATTTCAGAATTTATATAAACAATAATTATAACCATGTTGATCATGTCACCTTTGCACTTAAGCTAAAGATATTCAATTATAAATTCAATGGTCATGATCATACCAGTCAACAATTCAACTTTGCACTACAGGCCAAAGAGAACCCTAGTCATGATCATACCAATAATCTACCCATCTTTACACTCCAGTGAAAGAGAATTTCAACATCAGGGTTATAAAAATGTTATATATGATGATAAAAATAATATGATCAACATATAGTTTTAATCTCAAGAGTAATATTCGTAACTCATGAATAGTAAATCGTGAATAGTAACTCATGAATAGTAACCCCGACACAAAAGATAGAAATTCCACAATAAAATCCATACCAATATTTCGGTATAATGATATTGAAAGAATAACATTACTTAAATTTATAAACAATTTATTTTAATTGTTTACACTTTACTAATTAATGCATTTAATCATCATAAAATGCAAACTCTTACAATTTCATCATCAATAACCAAAACCCTCATCAAAAATCTGCATATACCTCATATAGGATTCTCAAGCCATAAAATCCTATTTTCCAATTTTCTTTCTTCACAAAACATATTTAATTTATTTACTCATAACTAGACTATTTTTATGAAAAATACCAAATCAGTTCCAAAAATATTTCTTTTCTAGGATTTAGCATAATACAGTCTCATAGTGAACATATATTTTTCTCAGAATTTTTAAAACCCATTTACTATTTTTCATATGGCCAAAACCACCGAATATTTAGACATTTATCAAAAATTATACTTTTGTCCAAAAATTTTGAAATTTACAGAGTATACTTCTATCATACACATGTACTCCCAATAAAAATTTCATCAATTTTGGAGTTAACCACAAGGAATTATAAGCGGTTACTTTTAAAATAGTTTTTTCCCGTAAAATTCATAACTCTTAATCTATACATCCAAAAATCACCATTTTTGGACACAATCAATAAAACTCATCAAAATATCATTTCAAATTTTTCCATAATTTTTGAAGATCAGAAAAATTACGAAACTGAAAATCATAACAACCCTTAAAATCCATTACTATCCCTTACTATCCCTTACCTCAAAAGAGCAGTACTTCTGACTGGATATCGGATATGATGCTGAAGAAAACTTGCACTGATGAATAGCAACTCACCAAGTATCTAAAAACTCACAAAATATGCTTCATAATATAGAGAGAGAAAGAGAAAGCTTATGTTTCTGGTGTGATTTTCAATTCTAACTTAGCCCTCTATTTATAGGAAAATTTTGGTAGGTTTGACCTGCAACCTGATGGCTTTACCTGTTACTATTCCCACCCACCATATTTGAAATATAATTTAGCACATTTCTTCACCAACCACAAGTGGGGCCCACCAATTCTAGAATTTTCCACCAAAATGATAAACTCCGAAAATTCAACAATTTCTGAACCAGTCATCTCGTAAAATTCATAATAAATCATACGTTCATTTTTAACGGTTCAAAATTTGTGGGCATATACTCAACTTATATATGTATAACATATCCAAAAATTACCACGATCCAACGGTCGGATTAAAAATTATAACCCCCGCAAAATATCTCAAAAACCCTGATTTTTAATACCTCCATTCTGACAAAAATACGGATAAAAATCTCAACATTAACTCCTTCATTTTTAACCACAAAAATATATCCCTCATTTATATCCACATAAAATAAATATTTCCTTATCATATGAATCAATAATTAATTATTCACAAATAATATTACAGAATCACATTTATGACAACCAGGCCGTTCCCAAGAAAGAGGGGGCTTTCCAATAAGGATTTTTCCTTACTGACGCGCAATTAGATGACCAAACCTCTCCTTAGACAGAACTTTCTAGACATTGCCAATAATGCTATCTAATAATACTATTTAAATAATATGAATTATTGATCTGATAATGGGAAATACTGTGCAGCAACAATTATTAAACAACAATAATACAAAATTTCAACGTAGCAATTATTGAATCAATAAAATAAAATATTGAACAGTAATTACTGTAACAATTATTGAGTAGTGCCTTCTTACGTAAGAATCAATAATTTCAAAAATACTGTGCAATACCGTGTGCTACTGTGCAATAACGCGTATTACTGTATTTTAATCACCGGGTATTCCAACAGTGTTAACGGTAACAACTACGCCGTTATTTGTAAAAACTTAAATTTGTCGTTTTCTTCACCCGACAGTTATTCTGTTATGGGGCCCACAAATAGCTGCGCCGTCATACGAATATTCCCCGACAGAAAGAATATTCCACGACCAAACGAATATTCCCCGACAACAATGATTATTTTATAACCAGTTGCTTATTTTGAAAAAATTTCATATTTCATCCATAACTTTAAACTTTTATCAATTTAACCATTTACTGAATTGTAATTATTAAATACTTTTATTTCATAAAATTCGGGGTCTTACAGTCCTTATTGGCCCGTAGTACAAAGATGGACAGGTGTATGTCATGATCATGACCACTGGTGATACTAACGAATATCCTTGGCCCGTTGTGCATGGATAATTCGATGATGTGTTTGGCAGATCATGACCATTGGTCTTACAGTTGAATGTCTTTGGCCGTAGTGCACTAACAGACAATTGATTGGTATGATCACGACCATTGGTTTTATAGTTGAATATCTTTAGCCTGTAGTGCAAAGATTGACAACTGATTGGTATGATCATTGTTATTACATTTGAACGTCTTTAGCCTTTGGGGTAAGAATATTGAGTGAACGTTCTATTAAGCCTTTGTGGCAAGGAGAAACTGCTGATTTACATGATTATAAATATGAATTGTGAATTTAACTATAATCTTTGGTGGTTCAGGTGAAGACAGGTGATTAAAGTTCTCTTTGTCTTGGGTACAACAAAGAACTGTTGATGTGACGCCCCCAAAATAGGTATACAACACCCATTCAGAGTCGCCAAATACATGGTACAGAAAGCAACTACAACTTCAATAATACAAATGTCATGCAAAATACGACAACACATACTGTGAGTTTAAATACAAATATTGTCTTCTAGACAATATCCACACTTAAATAAATCCTCATTACAATTATTCAAACACTATTTTACAGAAATAGTGAGGACTGCTAAAACATCTTTCTAGAACCATCACTCCATACCCCGACTAGATCCTGCTATGTTCTCACCTCCTGAGAAGAAAAATGGAACAAAAAGGAAAAGGGTGAGCTCAACTAGCCCAGTAAAGAATATTATGACTAAGATAATATACAAACAAATTATCGTTAGTCTTCAACAGGGAAAAATCTGATAGAATATAATCGACAACAAGTTTTAGATCAACAACTGCAGCGGAAACAGCAAACCATTAGAAGAGTCAAGTAGAGAAAGAATTCTACTATCTTCTAAGATTTAAAAGTCCATCATCAATATTTTATCCCTGTAACATCAATTAATAATCATCTTTATCCAAATATTCATCTTTGCACTACAGGCCAAAGATATTCATTTGTATCACCTGTCAGTCATGTTCATCTCAACACCTGTTCATCTTTGCACTACAGGCCAAAGATATTCATCAAGTAATCATACATCTTTGCACTACAGGCCAAAGATATTCATTAATATCATCATTTAGGACTGAGGATGATGAAAAATATCTTAAAGAGAACGAATCCAATGAGACAGAAGGACAAATAGTAGGGATTCGTATAACAGTTTATCCAAGATCAATAATACTTCATAATAATCAATTGTGAAGCAGAATTCAAAAATAAAGATCAAAACATGGATACAATCAAAGATAGTAACCATAATAGACATCTTGGACAAAAAGGAAAAATTTTATTTTTCGGTGAATAGTGCCGTATTCGTGAATAGTGCCGTATACGTGAATAGTGCCGTATACATGAATAGTAACTCCGACACAAAAAGTTCCAAATTTGATAAAAACTCATATCAATATTTCAGCATAATGATATTGAAAAAAATAATATCATTTAAGAAGAAAATAATATCCCTTACCTCAAGATATCAGTACTTCTGGTCGGAATACCGGTATAAGGCTGAAAGAAACTTGCTCTGATGAATAGAAACTCTCAAAGTATCTAAATACTCACAAAATACACTCAATAATCTAGAGAGAGAAAGAGAGAAAACTTGTTTCTGGTGTGATTTTCAATTCTAACTTAGCCCTCTATTTATAGGAAAATTTTAGTAGGTTTGACCTGCAACCTGATGGCTTTACCTGCTACTATTCCCACCCACCACATTTGAAATATAATTCAGCACATTTCTTCACCAACCACAAGTGGGGCCCACCAATTCTAGAATTTTCTATCAAAATGATAAACTCCGAAAATTCAACAATTTCTGAACCAGTCATCTCGTAAAATTCATAATAAATCATACGTTCATTTTTAACGGTTCAAAATTTGTGGACATATACTCAACTTATATATGTATAACATATCCAAAAATTACCACGATCCAACGGTCGGATTAAAAATTATAACACCCGCAATATTTCTCAAAAACCCTGATTTGATTTTTAATACCTCCATTCCGATAAAAATACTGATAAAACACCTCAACATTAACTCCTTCATTTTTAACCACAAAAATATATCCCTCATTTATATCCACATAAAATAAATATTTCCTTATCATATGAATCAATAATTAATTATTCACAAATAATATTACAGAATCACATTTATGACAACCAGGCCGTTCCCAGGAAAGAGGGGGCTTTCCAATAAGGATTTCTCCTTACTGGCGCGCAATTAGATGACCAAACCTCTCCTTAGACAGAACTTTCTAGACATTGCCAATAATGTTATCTAATAATATTATTCAAATAATATGAATTATTGATCTGATAATGGAAAATACTGTGCAGCAACAATTATTGAAACAACAATAATATAAAATATCAATGCAACAATTATTGAATCAATAAAATAAAATATTGAACAATAACTACTGTAACAATTATTGAGTAGTGCCTTCTTACGTAAGAATTAATAATTGGTGCAATACCGTGTGCTACTGTATTTTAATCACCGGGTATTCCAACAGTATTAACGGTAACAACTACGCCGTTATTTATAAATAACTTATACTTGTCATTTTCTTCATCCAATCGCTTTCCGTTATGGGGCCCACACAAGGCTGCGCCGTCGTACGAATATTCCCCGACAGCAAGAATATTCCACGACCAAACGAATATTCCCCGACAAAATGAATATTTTATAACCACTTGCTTATTTTGCAAAATTTGCACATTTCACCCATAACCAAAGTATTATATCAAATTAACCCCTTATTATTCACAATAATATTTAGAGAAAATTTGATTTTATTCATTAATAAGTTGGGGTCTTACAACCTCCCCTCCTTATGAAATTTCGTCCTCGAAATTGACGTACGTACCTGATGTTTCAAAAAGGTGAGGATACCTCGCTTTCATTTCTGATTCCAACTCCCAGGTCATTTCTTCAATAGCATGGTTTCTCCACAAAACCTTAACTTGTGGTATAACCTTCGTGCGTAGGACATGCTCTTTCCTATCCAAGATCTTAACAGGTACCTCCTCGTACGTTAAATCTTCAGCTATCTCGTCTGGTTCTAACTCAATAATGTGGTTCGGGTCTTTAACATATTTACGAAGCATAGATATGTGAAAAACATTATGAACACGAGACATGCTTGGAGGTAATGCGAGTCTATATGCCACATTTCCTATTCGCTCAAGAATCTCAAATGGACCAACAAATCTTGGATTGAGCTTTCCTCTCTTCCCAAATCTTGTAACTCCCTTCCATGGTGCAACACGTAATAATACATGATCCCCAATATTAAATTCCACGTCCTTCCGATGAAGATCCGCATAACTCTTTTGTCGATCCTGTGCCGTTTGTATACGTTGTCGAATCGTTTGGATCTTCTCTGTAGTAATGCGTACCAACTCTGGTCCCAACAATGTTGCTTCACCCACCTCGTCCCAGCATACTGGAGAACGACATTTTCTTCCATACAACGCCTCGAATGGAGCCACACCTATGCTCGCCTGATAACTGTTGTTGTAGGAGAATTCCACCAATGGTAGGTACTTATCCCAACTCCCTTTGAGATCTAGGACACAAAGTCTTAATAGATCTTCAAGAGTTTGAATAGTCCTCTCTGATTGTCCGTCCGTTTGAGGATGGTATGCCGAACTGAATCGTAAATCCGTGCCCATAGCTTTCTGCAAGCTAACCCAAAATCGTGAAGTGAATCTTGGGTCACGATCCGAAACTATGGATACTGGCATGCCATGCAATCTCACAATCTCGTTCACGTACATACTAGCAAGACGTTCAAGGGAATAAGTCTCACGTATCGGCAAGAAATGAGCGGACTTGGTTAATCTATCAACAATAACCCAAATCGCATCTATGCCTTGAGAAACCTTGGGAAGACCCGTAACAAAATCCATAGTAATGTGTTCCCACTTCCATTTCGGGATCTCAAGTGGTTGCAATGGACCCTTTGGCACTTGATGCTCCGCCTTTACACGTTGACAAGTTAAACACCTCGAGATAAACTCCGCGATCTCTCTTTTCATATTGCTCCACCAAAATGTATGTCGAAGATCGTGATACATTTTGGTACTCCCAGGATGGATTGCAAACGGTGTGTTGTGTGCCTCCATCATTATTCTATGCTTCAAGTCAAAATCGTTAGGAACACAAAGTCTGGAGTTGACTCGAAGTATTCCTTCTTCATCGATTCTTGCTTCTGGAATAGCACCTTCTTGCACTTTCTTCTTCATACGCATCAGCTCCATGTCCGTAGCTTGAGCAGCTTTAACTTTATCGATTAAAGTCGGTTCTACTCGTATATTTGATATCATCATGTGGGTACTTGGAGCCTTCATCTCTATCTCCATCCTTTGTAAGTCATACAAAATGGGCCTTTGTGTTAACAATATTGCACTCGTACCCGCATATGATCTTCTACTCAATGCGTCAGCTACTACGTTTGCTTTTCCAGGATGATATTGGATGATATGATCGTAATCTTTCAACAGCTCGAGCCAACGTCGCTGCCGCATGTTGAGTTCCTTTTGGGTGAAGAAATATTTGAGGCTTTTATGATCTGTATAGATCTCCACTTTCTCCCCATACAAGTAGTGTCTCCAGATCTTCAACGCAAAAACGACTGCTGCCAACTCCAAATCATGAGTAGGATAATTCCTCTCATATTCTTTGAGTTGTCGTGAGGCATAGGCTATGACTTTCCCATGTTGCATGAGAACACATCCTAACCCTTTGCCTGAAGCATCGCTGTAGATAACAAATCCATCCGAACCAGATGGTATTGTCAGAACAGGTGCCGAAATGAGTCTCCTCTTGAGTTCTTGGAAACTCTTCTCGCATCCCTCACTCCATACGAATTTTGTATCTTTACGAGTCAGCTGAGTTAACGGAGTAGCGATTCGAGAAAATCCTTCCACAAATCTCCGATAATAACCAGCTAAGCCCAGAAAGCTACGTATTTCGATTACTGACTTAGGTTGCTCTCAACTGTGACTCATATCCCAATCTTGGATAGCACGTCACAATGACACCTATCAGTTTATTACTGCACGAATATGGCGTCCCCTATGGAGAGTCTGGATTCAGTGCATTCCACAAAGGAAGTCACCAGATAGAGGCTCGGTTATCAACTTCTATAGTTGGGTTTTTAACTCCTGAAGTTCAATAGGAGCCATTCGATATGAGATTTTAGAAATGGGTTTTGTACCAGATTCAAAGATGATACAAAATTCAATATCACGCGTAGGCCAAGAAATTCTTCAGGAAATACGTCAGGGATTTTACTAACAACAGAAATATCATTCAATTCTGACGTATTTTTGTTCAAGTCCATGACATGGCTAAGAAAGCTTGACATCCGTTTTTTAATAAACGAATGACTTTACGGCTTGATATGAAAGAGTTTGACTTCAATGGTTTGGTTGCTTGAATTCGAATAACAGGTTGCTTAGGAATATGAAAACTAACAACCTTACGAAAGTAATCAATTTTGGCATGATGAGTAGTTAACCAATCAATTTCTAAAATCACATCAAAAGCAAGTATCTTTAAAGAGATAAGATCAACAGGTAATGTGATAGTGCCAACTTGGATCATGCAAGATTTATAAACTGTAGATGTAACGAAGGTTTCACCCAACGGAGTTTCAACAGATAAGTTAAAGTCCAATTTCTCCGGAGTCAAGTTTAAACGTTGAGCACAAGCAGGAGAGATAAAAGAATGGGTAGAACCGGTATCTAGTAAAGTATAAACTTCGCAAGAATTCAAGATTGACTTACCCGTGATCACCTCGTTCGGGTTTCTCGCGTTTTGGCCAGTAACGACAAACGCCCTTCCAGGAACCGCTGATTTCGACTTATCCGGGACAGCTTTTGGAGTCACCATCCCCGCTGAACTTGGTTTTGCTACAGAACACTCTCGAGCTATATGACCCTCCTTTCCACAGTTATAACATACCTTGGATTGTTGTGGGCAGTTTGGGCTGATATGTCCCTCTTTCCCACATTTGTAACATACGACCGGTGGTCGTTCTCCTCCCCTAGAAACAGTTGATGTTTGTGCTGATGTCTTCACATTATCATTGTTGTACCTTCTCTTCTTGAAATCTCCTCCCGACTCGCTCCTTCTATTATCACGACCACGATTACCACCAGAGTGGTTACCGCTTTTGTCCGAATATTTTCCTCCCTGCTGGTTTTCATTGCTTCGATGACTGCCGCCACCGGTATGACCCTGGTTGTGGTCCCTCGGTTGCACATACTCATTATCTCGCTCTAATAATTGAGCCCTATTTACAACATCTGAATATAAAGAAAATTTATGAGAGATAAGATATTGTCGAATCTCGGGTTTTAGACCTCTCAGAAACATCCTTGTCATTCGTTCCTCATTTTCGACCAAATGAGGTGCAAACCTGGATAACTCTGCAAACTTCGCCTCGTACTGGGACACCGTCATGTTGTTTTGTTCCAGTCTGATAAACTCTACCTCCTTCATATGACGAATACTTTCAGGAAAGTACTTGTCATTGAACAGTTTTTGAAATATTTCCCAGGACATGTTGAGTGCGTCAGGCTGGGTACGCTTCACAGACTCCCACCAGTAGTCTGCCTCACCGCGGAACATAAAGGTGGCGAATGGAACCTTTTGTTCCTCCGTGCATCCCAAGACATCGAATATCTTGGTAATTTGCTTGACCCACGTTTCCGCCATGATCGGATCCGGCTTTCCCTTAAATTCTGGTGGTCCCAATTCTTTGAACTGCTTAGCTGTGACAAACCGCGCGTTATCATTTCCACCCGTATTCTGCACACGAGTCTCCCTCGTCTGATTTTGCATGAACTGCAAAAAGCTCCTAAACATTCCATCATTCATCGTTTGCTCGGTAACGTTGTTTACAGGAGGAATATTGCCTTCCTGTTGCACGTTCCCCTGGGTGGTGATCAAAGGTGTCTCCACGGTCTGATTTACTCCATTATTAACGTTCTCAGCTGCCATTCTTAAATACTGCCATAAAACAAGGGTTAATAGTCATGTCATATATTATCCCTATACTCTGACCGACCAAATAAATACCAAATAAACTTAGTCAAGTCATACTAGTGAAGGAATTCCCCGTCTCTCCCCTCCTAGTTCTTGTCTCACATCTCAGCCAGGGATCATATCCCTAAGCTCTGATACCAACTGTGACGCCCCCAAAATAGGTATACAACACCCATTCTGAGTCGCCAAATACATGGTACAGAAAGCAAACTACAACTTCAATAATACAAATGTCGTGCAAAATACGACAACACATACTGTGAGTTTAAATACAAATATTGTCTTCTAGACAATATCCACACTCAAATAAATCCTCATTACAATTATTCAAACACTATTTTACAGAAATAGTGAGGACTGCTAAAACATCTTTCTAGAACCATCACTCCATACCCCGACTAGATCCTGCTATGTTCTCACCTCCTGAGAAGAAAAATGGAACAAAAAGGAAAAGGGTGAGCTCAACTAGCCCAGTAAAGAATATTATGACTAAGATAATATACAAACAAATTATCATTAGTCTTCAACAGGGAAAAATCTGATAGAATATAATCGACAACAAGTTTTAGATCAACAACTGCAGCGGAAACAGCAAACCATTAGAAGAGTCAAGTAGAGAAAGAATTCTACTATCTTCTAAGATTTAAAAGTCCATCATCAATATTTTATCCCTGTAACATCAATTAATAATCATCTTTATCCAAATATTCATCTTTGCACTACAGGCCAAAGATATTCATTTGTATCACCTGTCAGTCATGTTCATCTCAACACCTGTTCATCTTTGCACTACAGGCCAAAGATATTCATCAAGTAATCATACATCTTTGCACTACAGGCCAAAGATATTCATTAATATCATCATTTAGGACTGAGGATGATGAAAAATATCTTAAAGAGAACGAATCCAATGAGACAGAAGGACAAATAGTAGGGATTCGTATAACAATTTATCCAAGATCAATAATACTTCATAATAATCAATTGTGAAGCAGAATTCAAAAATAAAGATCAAAACATGGATACAATCAAAGATAGTAACCATAATAGACATCTCGGACAAAAAGGAAAAATTTTATTTTTCGGTGAATAGTGCCGTATTCGTGAATAGTGCCGTATACGTGAATAGTGCCGTATACATGAATAGTAACTCCGACACAAAAAGTTCCAAATTTGATAAAAACTCATATCAATATTTCAGCATAATGATATTGAAAAAAATAATATCATTTAAGAAGAAAATAATATCCCTTACCTCAAGATATTAGTACTTCTGGTCGGAATACCGGTATAAGGCTGAAAGAAACTTGCTCTGATGAATAGAAACTCTCAAAGTATCTAAATACTCACAAAATACACTCAATAATCTAGAGAGAGAAAGAGAGAAAACTTGTTTCTGGTGTGATTTTCAATTCTAACTTAGCCCTCTATTTATAGGAAAATTTTAGTAGGTTTGACCTGCAACCTGATGGCTTTACCTGCTACTATTCCCACCCACCACATTTGAAATATAATTCAGCACATTTCTTCACCAACCACAAGTGGGGCCCACCAATTCTAGAATTTTCTATCAAAATGATAAACTCCGAAAATTCAACAATTTCTGAACCAGTCATCTCGTAAAATTCATAATAAATCATACGTTCATTTTTAACGGTTCAAAATTTGTGGACATATACTCAACTTATATATGTATAACATATCCAAAAATTACCACGATCCAACGGTCGGATTAAAAATTATAACACCCGCAATATTTCTCAAAAACCCTGATTTGATTTTTAATACCTCCATTCCGATAAAAATAGTGATAAAACACCTCAACATTAACTCCTTCATTTTTAACCACAAAAATATATCCCTCATTTATATCTACATAAAATAAATATTTCCTTATCATATAAATCAATAATTAATTATTCACAAATAATATTACAGAATCACATTTATGACAACCAGGCCGTTCCCAGGAAAGAGGGGGCTTTCCAATAAGGATTTCTCCTTACTGGCACGCAATTAGATGACCAAACCTCTCCTTAGACAGAACTTTCTAGACATTGCCAATAATGTTATATAATAATATTATTCAAATAATATGAATTATTGATCTGATAATGGAAAATACTGTGCAGCAACAATTATTGAAACAACAATAATATAAAATATCAATGCAACAATTATTGAATCAATAAAATAAAATATTGAACAATAACTACTGTAACAATTATTGAGTAGTGCCTTCTTACGTAAGAATTAATAATTGGTGCAATACCGTGTGCTACTGTATTTTAATCACCGGGTATTCCAACAGTATTAACGGTAACAACTACGCTGTTATTTATAAATAACTTATACTTGTCATTTTTTTCATCCAATCGCTTTCCGTTATGGGGCCCACACAAGGCTGCGCCGTCGTACGAATATTCCCCGACAGCAAGAATATTCCACGACCAAACGAATATTCCCCGACAAAATGAATATTTTATAACCACTTGCTTATTTTGCAAAATTTGCACATTTCACCCATAACCAAAGTATTATATCAAATTAGCCCCTTATTATTCACAATAATATTTAGAGAAAATTTAATTTTATTCATTAATAAGTTGGGGTCTTACAGTTGATGGGTATTACAGTAATGAAATATTAACGAAGGATTTTTAATTTGGAGGAGATAATAGACATTATGTTATACTTGACTCTTCTAATGGATTGTTGATTCCGCTACAATTATGGTTAAAATTTTTTATTATCTACCGTATATTCTAAATATCTGATTTAGTACTGATGAAGGTTATTGATAAATTAATTATCTTAGTCATAATATTCTTTACTGGGCTAGCTGAGCTCACCCTTTTACTTCACAATTCCTTTCAGGTATTAAGAGTATAGCTGGGTCGAGCGGAGATAACATGTGAAATAGTGTGATGGTCCGAGACTGTGTAAGTTTTTCAATACATTATAAAACTGCATGACATGCAATATATAATTGTATTAAGGACCTAAGATGGGTGTGTCGTATATTATACGTCACTAAATAATTAATTTTGGTGAACAACATTAAGGTGATGAGAACCCAACTTTGGAAGCGTAAAAAATGCACCCCATTAGAATGAGGAAGACATAAATCTTATCGTGTTCCTTTGAGAACTTGAAATATTTGCTACTGTATTTTATATGACATTGTAATAATTTGAGTATGAATATTGTCGTATTATATACGTAACCATATTTGTATTGAAACTAACAGCATATGTGTTACCGTATTTTGCACGACAATTGTATAAATTAAGTTTGTATTTGAATTCTGTAGTATGTTATCTGGCGACTTAGAATGGGTCGTGTGGACCTATTTTGGGGGCGTCACAACTCTACTTGACTCTTCTAATGGATTGTAATTTTCGTTGTAGTTGTTGATCTAAAACTTGTTGTCTCTTGTATTTTATCATATTTTTTCCTGTTGAGAACTAAGGATAAGTTGTTCTACATTATCTTAGTCATAATATTTTTTACTGGAGTAGTTGAGCTCATCCTTTTCTTTCATTATTCTCTTAAGGAAATGAGAATATAGTTGGGATTAGTCGGGAAATGGAGTGATGATCCAAGATGGTTACTATAGTAGTCCTCACTACTTTATAAAATAGTGTGACAATAATTATTATGAGGACTTCATTTGAGTTTAGATATTGTCTACGAGACAATATTTGTATTGAAACCCACAACTTTTTTTTGTCGTATTTTACACGACAGTTAATTTTTATAAATAGGAAGTTTGTATTTGAATTATGTACAATATATTTGGCAAGTCAAAATGGGTTGTGTAGACCTATTTTGGGGCGTCACAGCATGTATGAATAATAAGTTATTGTTAAATCAATAATTTTTAAAAAAATTTAAATACATTAAACGCTGATAGAAAAATAAGAAATATGTCAATCACATTATTTATTAAAATCCGAAAGGATCATAGAGTACAAAAGAAAAATCTTAAGACTTATGTTTGTAATTTAAAGAATTAGTAAAAAAATTATATTTCCATATGTTCTAAAAAAGTTAAAATTTGGTAATTAAATAAAATTGTCATTTCAAGTTCTTACGCACCACCCTTTTTTGAGATGACTATTGATAAAAATCTTGTCTATGAGTTGTTTGGTGTTTGATAATTAACAAGCTCATTAACCCTCTATATTTAATTAGAATTTTAAAAAATATATATTTATTATATTATTATATATTTATTGAAATAATAAATTGTTAAACTATATAATGTACATTTCTTTGATCAATTATTAAGCTAAACATTTGAATGAAATGTATATTTATTTAGTTATGATTATAAAAAATAGTTTTATTTAAATTTATAATAAAATTCTATATTAGTGTTTATATTGACAATATTTTCTTAAATATTTATTTAAATAACACTAAAACTTAAGGTTTATATAATTGTACGCTTTAATTTAGTTATGACAATTAATTAGTAATGAATTTAATATTATTTTTCAATTAATTTTATAGTTATTATGTTTTTAAAATTCACATATATTATTAATATTGATACAACTAATCGTTTGATTTGCTAAAATTTAAGTTTTAATGAATTTAATTTAGTTAGAACATTAACTTAATAATGAAATTCACGACTAATATTAGTATAGTTTAATCGCATAATATGTTAAGAGATATTATTATTATTGTTATCTATTTTTTATTTAAAAAATATGTTATTTAATGTCTAAATTACCCTTGAAATGACTAACCAAATTAAGTTATCTTCTACTGACTTGTTATATACTTGTATTGATTGATTGATAGTTGATACAATCTCTTGTAATTAAATTTAAACCAATTTTTTATCATATAAATTAGTAAAAACGAGCTCAATTAACCCCGCCGTTTGGCTTAGTGACTCTCACATATACACCGTAAGTCTGCAACACTAAAAAAATTCAAAAATTGGTAAAATCAAATTTGTACTTTTAATTACATAATTGATAGTTGATGTATTTAATATACAATAGTAATTGTACAATGATTATTACTCTATTACTGAAGTCTCGATACATTGATGACTTGATTGTTCTAATCTCTATATCGGTTTGACAATTTCAATAACTCATGTAAATGTAAGTAATATTATTGTATTATTCTTTAATTAATGTCAAATTTACATTGCATGATGATTAATGACTTTATTTATGTGCTTTATGACATGGGTTATAATTTATTAAATTATTAGAGATGTAAATTATAATAATCCAACAATCATTGTTAAAATTTTTATGAAAATATTAAAATTATTTTAATTAAATTAGAATTTAGTGGTGAAAAAGTACACACTATTATTTATTAATTATTTAAAAAAATATTTACTCGTAATCAATTATTAAAAAAACAAAAAGATGTTTCGGTATTAAAAAAATTGTTACAAATTTAACAATTATTGATAAAACCAACTTTAGAATTTAATATGAAATAACAAATTATTTATATTCAAAATTTTAGAAACAATTTAAACATATAAGAAATCGAACTACTCAAACCGATCTCGAACTTATCGAACCTAACTCGAATTTATCGAACCAAACTCGAATTGATCTCGAACCGAAATTGAACTTACCGGACCAAACCGAACTAGAACTGGTCGCGAACAAAGACGAACTGAACCACATGATTCACAAACATATTCGATCGAGCAATCGAACGTAACACTATGTACAAACTCGACTCGACTAACCGAGCAACTAGAACTCGAACTCGAACTCGAATCGAACCGAACCAAATCGGTTCGTGAACAGTTCGGTTCGTTTGCAGCCCTACTCACAGGTGTAAAGGAGAACTTGGGATAAGCCGTAAACTCGGAGGTCTTGAGTTCGACTACCACTGATATCAAACATAATGGGTCATGGACCACATGTGTAAACTTGTTTCGGAAGCTTTGCTCAGATTAGAAAGACCAATTAACCGCAAGACCAAAAACTTCTCATATAAAAACAAGACCTTAATTTTAGGGAGCTCACTTAAAACATCATAAAACTGCATAAGAATGAGCGGGTGAATATGTAATAATTCATTTAAATCATATAGATATCCTATACAAATTATTGATACTAATATGTACGCACACTTGATACATGTGATGATAAATTATGTTTAAAATATATTTATAGATCTTTAAAAATATAATAGAAGAGAAAAATATATAGAGATGATAAATCTAACTTTCCTACTAAATTTTAAAACTGTCAGGCAATAGAAACCAATAGTCAAATTTTTTTCTTCTTATTTTGAGAGATCAAAGTGTTAAAAAAATAATTAACTTTTTACTTTCCAATAGATATGTTAACACTCCTTTTTTTCTTCCTTCATTTTGATAACAAAAGAAAGACTCAGTTGGATATGGACAACAAAATTTATAAATTTGAGGATTTATTTTTATTTCATTTCTCCCAACCCCAACTGCAACTGTGATACACCCAAAATAGGTATACACAACCTGTTCTGAGTCGCCAAATATATGATACATAATTCAAATACAAATTTAATTTATACAATACGACAAACGTAAACTGAGAGTTTTAACATGAATATTATCTCGTAGACAATATCCAAACTCAAATATAAGTCCTTATTATAATTATTATCACACTATTTTATATAATAGTGAGGACTACTATAGCCACCATCTTGGACCATCACTCCATTCTTCGACTAGTCCCAGCTATATTCTCATTTCCTGAAGAGAACAATGAAAGAAAAGAGTGAGCTCAACTAGCTCAGTAAAAAATATTATGACTAAAATAATGTAGAATAAATTATCCTTAGTCTTCACCAGTATACAAACTGATAGAATACAATAGACAACAAGCTTTGATCAACAACTACAGTGGAATAAGCAATCCATTAGAAAAGTTAAGTAGAACTTGATGTCTACTATCTTCTATGATTTAAAAGTTCATCATCAATGTTTTATCTCTATAACATAACTCAATAAATAATCAACATCATCGAATTATTCATGCACTACGGGCCAAGGATATTCGTTAGTATTACCAATGGTCATGATCATGCCAACAGCTGTCCATCAATGCACTACGGGCCAATGAGGACTTTTACCACATCATTTGTAACATTACAGGTCATGATTATATTGATACATATTTTTTGGTCATAATCATAATAATCAACAGTCTATTTATGCACTACGGGCCAAAGATAACTTTAATAACAATATAAGCATGACGATGATGACAATGATATAAGCATCAATCAAACGAAATCAAGGATAAATATTAAAGATTTTTAATTTATCAAGAATTTAAAAATGTTCAAATTGTCAATATGATAACTGCTTTGTAGAGTAAAATTCAAGAATAATATTCATGTATCAAAAATAATTTGAACAGAAAAAAAAATTAATTTTGTCGTGAATAGTACCCGAGTAAATAGTACTTCGTGAATAGTACCCCATGAATAGTACTTGTGACGCCCCCAAAATAGGTATACATCACCTTTTCTGAGTCGCCAAATACATGGTACATAATTCTAATTCAAATACAAACTTAATTTATACAACTGTTAAGTGTCGTGTAGAATACGACAAAACATAAGCTGTGAGTTTTAATACAAATATTATTTTCTAGACAGTATTAAAACTCAAAATAAGTCCTCATTACAATGATTAGCACACTATTTTACAGAATAGTAAGGACTACTAATGCAAACATCTGGACCGTCACTCCGTTCCCAGACTAGTCCCAGCTATATTCTCATTTTTTGAAGAGAACAATGAAAGGAAAAGGGTGAGCTCTACTAGCCCAGTAAGAAATATTATGACTAAGATAATGCAGAACAAATTATCGTTAACCTTCAACAGTGTTAAACTAATAAAATATAATAAACATCAAGTTTAACTGCAGCGGAACAAGTAATCCATTAGAAGAGTCAAGTAAAGTATGATATCTACTATCTTCTATGATTTAAAATGTTTATCATCAATTTTATCGCTGAGACTCAACTTAATAAATAATCCACATCATCGAATCATTCTTGCACTACGGCCAAGGATATTCATTAGTATCATGACCACGAATTATCCATGCACTACGGACAAAAGATATTTGTGTTTTCATCAATGGTCATGATCATTTCAACAACTGTCCATCAATGCACTACGGGCCAATGAGGAATTTTACCACATCATTTGTAATATTACGGTCATGATTATACCGAATAATCCCTGGTCATAATCATACCAAGTCCATCTATGCCCTACGGGCCATAGATGACTTTCATCATAATATAAGCATGAGGATGATGATAATGATAATGATAATGATATAAGAATTCAATTAAAAGAAAACAAAGGAAAATTTTTTAAAGATTTATAATTAAATTTATCCAGAATTTAATAATATCTAAATTGTCAATATGATACTGCTTTGTGGAGTAAAATTTAAGAATAATATTGTATCCAAAATGATTTAGATCGAAAAAATCAATTTTTATCATGAATAGTATCCCGTGAATAGTATTTCGACATTAAAAGATTAAACTTTAACAAAAATGTTCAAAAAATATCCTTGTGAAACGATACTAGATGAAGCGTAAATTTCAAGGATATTCTACTAATTTCAAGGAGTATAAAAGCAATACTTAACAACATGAGCGTAGAATTCAGAATCTGAAACGAAATAATATTACTTACATACTACAGAGTATGGAAGAAAATATTATTTCAGACGAATATTGAACAAAAATAATATCCCTTACGAATACGAAAGAAATAATACCCCTTACCTTAGTAGGTGATTGGATACTGCAATAGTGTAGTAACAGAATACTCTTCTTCTTTCTTTCTTATTCTCTCTATAGCTTGAATGAATTGGTGAAAAGTAATGAAGAAATGAACTTCTATTTATAGAAGATTTCTAGCTTAGCCCTTGCAATGTAAAGAGGCAAGTGGCTTGACAACTGGTGATGTGAAAAGAAAAGTGGCTTAACGCCTGTAATGTGAAACAACAAGTGGTTCGATGCCTGTAATATGAAACGACAAGTGGTTCGACGCCTGTAATATGAAACGGCAAGTGGTTTGACGTCTGGTAAAGGCAATTACTATTGGCGAAAGTTTCTCATAGATGATGACATATGAGCCCCCATAGAATAAATCAAACTTATCACAAACGTCTCATTAAAGATTTCTTATTTATATCAAAGATTGAATAAATATTACCACAAATCATTTTATCTTTAATCAACACATTTTTAATCTTTCAAAAATTATTCATCATTAATATTATAACTCACAATATTTAACGACCAGAACATTCTCAGAAAATAGGGGGCTTTCCGATAAGGATTTTTTCCTATTAGGGCGCAATTAGGTGACCAAACATCTCCTCAATAGAACTTTCTAGACATCGTCAATATTACAAATAATAATATGAATAACTTTGTCGTCTCAATTATTGATTTAATAATATAAAATATTATGCAGATGATACTGTGACAATAATTGAATCAATAATATGAGATACTATGCAGCAATTACTGTAGCAATAATTGAACAAAACTGAGTGACTTCTCACGTAAGCATCAATAATCAATACTGTGTGCTACTATGCAACCACGCGTACTACTGTACTTTTCATCACCGGGTATTTTAACAGTTAACGGTAAAACTTTCGTCGTTACTTTTATAAGAAGATATTTATGTCACTTTTTAACTCTGACAATAATTTAGCTGTGGGGTCTACCAATGATTGTGCCGTCGTACGAATATTTTCTGTTAAAATGAATATTCCCCGACCAATCGAATATAATATACCAACTTGCGTACGTTGCAAAATTTATAAATATTACCCACAACTATAACATTATATCAAATTCATTCTTTAATATTTAAAAATGATATTTATAGAAAATTCATCTTTATTCATAAAAGTTGGGGTCTTACAACCTCCTCTTCTTATAAAATTTTGCCCTCGAAATTTGGGTGCATACCTGGTATGTCGAAGAGGTGAGGATACCTTGATCTCATTTCAGATTTTAACTCCCAGGTCATTTCCTCAACATCGTAGTTTCTCCACAAAATTTTGACTTAAGGTATAACCTTTGAGCGTAGAATATGTTCCTTCATATCCAATATTTTAACAGGTACCTCTTCGTACGTTAAATCTTCCGCTATTTCATCCGGTTCTAACTCAATAATGTGGTTCGGGTCTTCCACATATTTATGTAACATGGATATGTAAAAAATGTTATGAACACGAGACATACTTGGCGGTAAAGCGAGTCTATAGGCCACATTTTCTACTCAGTCAAGGATTTTAAATGGGCCAATGAATCGAGAATTAAGCTTTTATCTCTTTCCAAATCTTGTAACTCCTTTCCATGGAGCAACCCGTAACAACACATGATCTCCAACATTGAACTCCACATCCATTCGATGAAGATCAGCATAACTCTTTTGTCTATCTTGTGAGGTTTTTATACGTTGTCGGATCATTTGAATCTTTTTCGTTGTCATGCGTACCAATTCTGGTCCCAACAACGTTGCTTCACCCACTTCGTCTCAGCATACTAGAGAATGACACTTGCGTCCATACAACGCCTCAAATGGAGCCATGACAATACTTGCTTGATAACTATTGTTATAGGAGAATTCCATCAGTGGCAAGAACTTGTCCCAGCTTCCTTTGAAGTCAAGGACACAGAGTCTTAATAGATCTTCAAGAGTTTGAATAGTCCTCTCCGACTGCCCGTCCGTTTGAGGATGATATGCCGAACTAAATCGTAAATCTGTGCCCATAGCTTTTTGTAAACTAATCCAAAATCGTGAAGTGAATCTTGGGTTTCGATCAGAAACTATGGATACTGACATACCATGCAGTCTTCCAATCTCATTTATATAAATACGAGCAAGACGTTCAAGTGAATAAGTTTCTCGTATAGGTAAGAAATGAGCAGACTTGGTCAATCTATCAATAATGACCCAAATCGCATCTATGCCTTGAGAAACCTTGGGAAGACCAGTAACGAAATCCATAGTAATGTGCTCCCACTTCCATTCTGGAATTTTAAGTGGTTGCAACGGACCTTTTGGCACTTGATGCTCCGCCTTGACACGTTGACACGTTAAGCACCTTGAGATAAACTCTGCGATCTCCCTCTTCATATTGCTCCACCAAAATGTATGTCGAAGATCACGATATATTTTGGTACTACCAAGATGGATTACAAACGGTATGTTGTGCGCCTCCATCATAATTTTATACTTTAAATCAGGGTCGTTAGGAACACAAAGTCTGGAGTTGACTAGAAGTATTCCTTCTTCATCGATTCTTGCTTCCGGAATAGCACCTTCTTGCATTTTCTTCTTCATACCCATCAGCTCCAGGTATGTAGTTTGAGCAGCTTTAACTTTATCGATTAAAGTCAGTTCTACTCATATATTTGACATCATCACGTGGGTCCCTGGAGTCTTTAACTCTAACTCCATCCTTACAAAATGGGCCTTTGTGTTGATAATATTGCACTCGTACCCGCATATGATCTTCTACTCAATGCGTTAGCTACTACGTTCGCTTTTCTAGGATGGTATTGAATAGTATGATCGTAATCTTTCAATAGATCGAGCCAACGTCGTTGTCTCATGTTGAGTTCCTTTTGGGTGAAAAATATTTGAGGCTTTTATGATCTGTATAGATCTCCACCTTCTCTCCAAACAGGTAATACCTCCAGATTTTAAGCGCAAAAACGACTGCTGCCAACTCTAGATCATGAATAGGATAATTCCTCTCATATTCTTTGAGTTGTCGCGAGGCATATGCTATGACTTTCCCATGTTGCATGAGAACACATCCTAAACCTCTGCCTGAAGCATCGCTGTAGATGACAAATCCCTCCGAACCAGATGGTATTGTCAGAACAAGTGCTGAAATGAGTCTCCTCTTGAGTTCTTGAAAACTCTTCTCATATTCCTCGCTCCAACCGAATTTTATATCTTTACGAGTTAGCTGAGTTAATGGAGTAGCGATTCGAGAAAATCCTTCCACGAATCTCCGATAACAACCAACTAAGCCGAGAAAGCTACGTATTTCGGTCACTGACTTAGGTTGCTCTCAGCTTTGTATTGCTTCAATCTTCGCTGGGTCAACAGATATTCCGTGATTTGATATCACGTGCCCAAGAAATGCTACTTCCTCAAGCCAGAACTCACATTTCTTTAACTTGGCATAAAGCTTGTTTTCACGAAGCTTTTGGAGTATCAGCCTCAAGTCTTGCTCATAATCTTCACGGGTTTTAGAGTATATGAGGATGTCATCAATAAAGACGACTACAAAGTGATCCAAATATTCCTTGAATTCTCGGTTCATCATATCTATGAAGGCAGCAGGAGCATTAGTCAATCCAAAAGACATGACTAGGAATTCATAATGCCCGTACCGAGTTCTGAAAGCAGTCTTTGGAATGTCATCAGTTTTAACTTTTAACTAATGATATCCGGAACGAAGATCGATCTTTGAAAAGAATTTGGCGCCTTGCAACTAGTCAAACAGGTCATCAATACGTGGCAATGGGTACCTATTTTTGATGGTGACATGATTTAACTCCCAATAGTCAATACAAAGTTGCATACTTCTATCTTTCTTCTTCACGAATAGAATAGGAGCACCCCAAGGAGATGTACTAAGACAAATGAAACCGATGTCGAACAATTCTTGCAGTTGGATTTTTAACTCCTGAAGTTCAATAGGAGCCATTCGATATGGGACTTTAGAAATGGGTTTTATACCGGGTTTAAGATCAATACAAAACTCGATTTCACGCTCTGGGGGTAGGCCAGGAAGTTCTTCAGGGAAAACTTCAGGAAATTTATTAACAATAGAAATATCATTTAAATCTGACGTATTTTTGTTTAAATCTGTGACATGGGCTAAGAAAGCTTGACATCCATTTTTCAATAAACGAATGGGTTTATGGCTTGATATGACAGTGATTAACTTTAGTGGTTTGGTTGCTTGAATACACATAATAGGTTGGTTAGGAATATGAAAGCTAACAACCTTACGAAAATAATCAATTTTAGCATGATGAGTAGTTAACCAATCAATCCCTAAAATCACATCAAATGCAAGTATTTTCAAAGAGATAAGATCGATAGGTAATGTAAGGGTACCGACTTGAATCAAACAAGACTTATAAATAGTGGATGTAATGAAGGTTTCTCCCAATGGAATTTCAACAGATAAGTCAAAGTCTAATTTTTCTGGAGTTAAATTTAAACGTTGAGAGCAAGTAGGAGAAATAAAAGAATAGGTAGAACCGGTATCAAATAAGGTATAAATTTCACTAGAGTTTATGATTAGCTTACCTGTAATGACCTCGTTCGGGTTCCTCACTTTCTAGGAGGTCACGACAAACGCTCTCCCTTGAACTAATGGTTTTGACTTGTCTGGGACGGCATTTGGTGTCACCATCCCAACTGGACTCGGCTTTACTGCACGATAAAATAGAGTTAGGTGGCCTTCTCTTCTGCAATTATAACATGTTCTGGACTGCTGCGTACAGTTTGGACTGATATGTCCCTCCCCTTCGCATTTGTAGCACACGATCGTTGATCGTTCTCCTTCTTTAACAACGGGTGCTAGTACTGACGTCTTTCCATCATTATTGAATCTCCTATTCTTGAAATTTTCACTTTTATTGTCTTGACCATGATTACCACCGAAGTGGTTACCATTTCTAGCATGTTAACTTCGTCCACATTTGTTATCACCGCTTCGATGACTGCTTCCACTAGTAGTATCGCTTAGTCGGCTGCTATCTCTTGGTTGGGTTGACTCATTATCACAATCCAATAACTGAGTCCTATTTACAACATTTGAATACAAACATAGTTTGTGAGAAATTAGGTATTGACGTATCTCGGGTTTCAAACCTCTTAGAAACATCCGCGTTATTCTATCCTCATTATCAACCAAGTGGGACGCAAACCGGAACAACTCAGTAAACTTAGCTTCGTACTGCGATACTGTCATTTATTTTGCTCCAACTTAATGAACTCTACCTCCTTCATGTGACGAAAACTTTCGGGAAAGTATTTGTTGTTGAATAGTTCTTGAAACTTCTCCCAAGACATCTTCAGTACGGCAGGTTGGGTACGCTTTACAGATTTTCACCAGTAATTCGCCTCTCCTCGCAACATGAAGGTGGCAAAGGGAACCTTTTGCTCCTCGGAGCATCCCAAGACATCAAATATCTTGTTGATCTGCTTTATCCACGCCTCCACCTTAAGTGGTTTTGGCTCTCCCAAAAACTCCGGTGGTCCTAGCTCCTTGAACTGCTTAGCGGTGACCATCCGAGAGTTGCTAGTATTTCCACCTGCAGTTTGAATAGGAGTCTCTCTTGCTTGATGTTGCACAAATTACAGAAAGCTCCTAAACATTCTGTCGTTCGCCATTTGGTCAGTGTTGTTGTTCACCTGAGGATTATTACCTTCCTGATGCACATTATCATGGGTATTGATCTGTAGTGACTCAACGGTCTCCTGTGCTCCATTGCTATTCTCAACATTCTCGAATGTCATTTTTAAACACTGCCACAAAACAAGGGTTAATTGACATGCCACATATTATCCCTATATTCTAACCGACCATTTAAATAACAAATAAACTTAGGTAGGTCAAACTAGCGAAGGATTTCCCCGTCTCTTCCCCCTAGTTCTAGTTTCACATCTCAACCAGGGATCATATCCCATAAGCTTTGATACCAACTGTGACGCCCCCAAAATAGGTATACATCACCTATTCTGAGTCGCCAAATACATGGTACATAATTCTAATTCAAATACAAATTTAATTTATACAACTATTAAGTGTCATGTAGAATACGACAAAACATAAGCTGTGAGTTTTTGTGACGCCCCAAAAATAGGTATACGTCACCTATTCTGAGTCACCAAATACATGGTATAGAATACAAATACAATCTTTAATATACAACAAGAGAGCTGTGAGTTTTAATACAAATATTGTCTTCTAGACAATATCCACTCTCAGTATAAGTCCTCATTATATTTATTGTCACACTATTTAACAGAATAGTGAGGACTACTAATGCTATCATCTGGACTGTCACTCCATTCCTCGACTAATTCCAGCTACGTTCTCATTTCCTGAAGAGAACAATGAAAGAAATGGTGAGCTCAACTAGCCCAGTAAGAATTATCATGACTAAGATAATGCATAATAATTTATCGTTAGCCTTCAACAGTGCTAAACTGATAAAATATAACAGACATCAAGTTTAACTGCAGCAGAACAAGTAATCCATTAGAAGAGTCAAGTAGAACATAATATCTACTATCTCTTCTAGATTAAGAGTCCATCGTTGATATTTTATTCATGTACTACTCATCAACAGTTCTTTGTTATACTCAAGATAAATAGAACTTTCATCACTTGTCTTCACCTGAACCACCAAAGATGTTAGTTAAATTCACAATTCATATTTATAATAATGTGAATTAACAGTTCATTCTTGCCACAAAGGCTTAATAAAACATTTACTAAATATCCTTACCCCAAAGGCTGAAGATATTCAAATGTAATAACAATGATCATACCAATCAGTTGTCTATCTTTGCACTACGGGCCAAAGATATTTAACTATAAAATCAATGGTCATGATCATACCAATCAATTGCCTGTCAGTGCACTACGGCCAAAGACAATCAACTGTTAACTAATGGTCATGATCCTGCCAATCACATCATGGAATTATCCATACACTACGGCCAATGATATTCGTTAGTATCACGACCACGAATTATCCATACACTACGGCTAAAGATAATCATATTTTTATCAACGGTCCTGATCATGCCATAAAACAATTCATCTCTGCACTACGGCCAAAGAGAATCCATAGCCATAATCATACCAAAAACTGTCTATCAATGCACTACGGGCCAATGAGGACTTTTTCCACATCATTTGTAACATTACGGTCATGATTACACCGAATAATCTCTGGTCATAATCATACCAAGTCCATCTATGCACTACAGGCCACAGATGACTTTCACCATAATATAAACATGAGGATGATGACAATGATATAAGAATTTAATAAAATAAGTTCAAGAATTAATTTGTCCAGGAACCAATAACGTTCAAATTGTCAACATGATACTTTTGTGTAGAGTAAAATTCAAGAATGCTCAGAAGAATATTTTCATGAAAAGATACTGGATGATGCGCAAATATCAAGGATATTCTACTAATTTCATGGAGTATAGAAGTTAAAATTTTAACCAACTGAGTATAATAAAGAATGGAATAACAAAAGAAATCACCATGCATGCGGTACTTCGCATAGACAGGTTATTCCAACAGAATAATAATAACGGAACCAGGTCAGGTAAAATTCACACCGACAGGATGTTCCAACAGAATAATAAAGATGGAACCAGATCCGGTGTAAAACACACGGATAGGATATTCCAACAGAATAATAAAGAATTGAATAACAACAGACTTCACCAGGTATACGGTAATCCGCGTATACAGGTTATTCCAACAGAATAATAAAGAATTAAATAACAACAGACTTCACCAGGTATACGATAAATCGCGTATACATGTTATTCCAACAGAATAATAAATACATAATAATAAAGACGGAACCAGGTCCGGTGTAAAACACACAGACAGGATATTCCAACAGAATAATAAAGACGGAATAATAGAAGAATGTCACCAAGTATAGGGTAGTCCGCGTATACTGGTTATTCCAGCAGAATAATAAAGAATGGAATAACAGAAGTTCTCTTCATGTATACAAAAGAAAATAATACTCCTTACGAGTACAACAAATAATATCTCTTACTATAATAATATCCCTTTACCTTTCAAATAAGAGTATTCCGACTAGTAGGGCGAGGATATACTCCAAGAAAACTTGCACTACTCTCAAAGTTTTCTTAAACTCTAAAGAAATACGCTCAAGATTATAGAAGAAGAATTCTCTCTATAGTTTCTCTCTCTAGAGTTTCAGTGAACTCGTAAGAAATAATGAAGGAATGAGCTTCTATTTATAGAAGAATGGAATGAATAGTAACCAACCCATGAACGGTCCAGATTGATTTACTTTAATCGGACGGTCCATATTTAAAGCAAAATCTTTTAAATAAAATATAATATATTCTAATTATTACCTAATAAAACAAATAACTTTATAAAAGTATTTTGTTTTATATAAAAAGATTTTACTATGCAAAATACTATGCATAATAGAATATAATATATTCTATTTATAGAATAACTTTATAAAAGTATTCTGTTTTATATAAAAAACTTTTACTATTACAATTTCAACCAATGGTCTGAAAAATTAGTACATCTCTTCATGGAATAATATTGTACCCAAAAATGATTTGGACCGAAAATAAATATATTGTTCAGGTGAATAGTAACTCGTGAATAGTGACTCGTGAATAGTAACTCATAAATAGTACTCCGACACAAAAAGTGTCCCAAATACTCGAGTGAACAATACTAGAGTGAATAGTAATTTGGGTGAATAGTAACCCGTGAATAGTAACTCGTAAATAGTAACTCTGACACAAAAAGTGTCCCAAATACTCGAGTGAACAATACTAGAGTGAATAGTAACCGGGTATTTTATGACAACTTAAAAAAAATTTCATATATCACCCTTAACTTTAACCTTTTATCAATTTAACCATTTACTAAAATAGAAAAATTGAATACTTTTATTTCATAAAATTCAGGGTCTCACAATCTCCCCTCCTTATGAAATTTCGCCCTCGAAATTTACGTATGTACCTGATATTCGAAGAGATGAGAATACCTTGCTTTCTTTTCAGATTATACCTTCCCGATTATTTCCTCTCTATCATGATTTTCCATTTCTCATCTCCTATATTTCAAATATCATTCTATGATATAGTTTCAAAATAAGGGTTAATTGACATACCATATAATACCCCTATATTCTGACCGACCAATTAAATACCAAATAAACTTAGGTAGGTCATACTAGCGAAGGAATTCTCCGTCTCTCCCCTTCTAGTTCTTGTCTCACATCTCAGCTAGGGATCATATCCCTAAGCTTTGATACTAACTGTGACGCCCTAAAAATAGGTATACATCACCTATTCTGAGTCGTCAAATACATGGTATAGAATACAAATGCAATCTTTAATATACAACAAGAGAGTTGTGAGTTTTAATACAAATACTGTCTTCTAGATAATATCCACTCTCAGTATAAGTCCTCATTATATTTATTGTCACACTATTTAACAGAATAGTGAGGACTACTAATGCTATCATCTGGACCGTCACTCCGTTCCCCGACTAATCCCAGCTACGTTCTCATTTCCTGAAGAGAACAGTGAAAGAAAGGGTGAGCTCAACTAGCCCAGTAAGAATTATCATGACTAAGATAATGCAGAATAATTTATCGTTAGCCTTCAACAGTGTTAAACTGATAAAATATAACAGACATCAAGTTTAACTGCTGCAGAACAAGCAATCCATTAGAAGAGTCAAGTAGAACATAATATCTACTATCTCTTCTAGATTAAGAGTCCATCGTTGATATTTTATTCATGTACTACTCATCAACAGTTCTTTGTTATACTCAAGATAAATAGAACTTTCATCACTTGTCTTCACCTGAACCACCAAAGATGTTAGTTAAATTCACAATTCATATTTATAATAATGTGAATTAACAGTTCATTCTTGCCACAAAGGCTTAATAAAACATTTACTAAATATCCTTACCCCAAAGGCTGAAGATATTCAAATGTAATAACAATGATCATACCAATCAGTTGTCTATCTTTGCACTACGAGCCAAAGATATTTAACTATAAAATCAATGGTCATGATCATACCAATCAATTGCCTGTCAGTGCACTACGGCCAAAGACATTCAACTGTTAACTAATGGTCATGATCCTGCCAATCACATCATGGAATTATCCATACACTACGGCCAATGATATTCGTTAGTATCACGACCACGAATTATCCATGCACTACGGCTAAAGATAATCATATTTTTATCAACGGTCCTGATCATGCCATAAAACAATTCATCTCTGCACTACGGCCAAAGAGAATCCATAGCCATAATCATACCAAAAACTGTCTATCAATGCACTACGGGCCAATGAGGACTTTTTCCACATCATTTGTAACATTACGGTCATGATTACACCGAATAATCTCTGGTCATAATCATACCAAGTGCATCTATGCACTACAGGCCACAGATGACTTTCACCATAATATAAACATGAGGATGATGACAATGATATAAGAATTTAATAAAATAAGTTCAAGAATTAATTTGTCCAGGAACCAATAACGTTCAAATTGTCAACATGATACTTTTGTGTAGAGTAAAATTCAAGAATGCTCAGAAGAATATTTTCATGAAAAGATACTGGATGATGCGCAAATATCAAGGATATTCTACTAATTTCATGGAGTATAGAAGTTAAAATTTTAACCAACAGAGTATAATAAAGAATGGAATAACAAAAGAAATCACCATGCATGCGGTACTTCGCATAGACAGGTTATTCCAACAGAATAATAATAACGGAACCAGGTCAGGTGAAATTCACACCGACAGGATGTTCCAACAGAATAATAAAGATGGAACCAGATCCGGTGTAAAACACACGGATAGGATATTCCAACAGAATAATAAAGAATTGAATAACAACAGACTTCACCAGGTATACGGTAATCCGCGTATACAGGTTATTCCAACAGAATAATAAAGAATTAAATAACAACAGACTTCACCAGGTATACGATAAACCGCGTATACATGTTATTCCAACAGAATAATAAATACATAATAATAAAGACGGAACCAGGTCCGGTGTAAAACACACAGACAGGATATTCCAACAGAATAATAAAGACGGAATAATAGAAGAATGTCACCAAGTATAGGGTAGTCTGCGTATACTGGTTATTCCAGCAGAATAATAAAGAATGGAATAATAGAAGTTCTCTTCATGTATACAAAAGAAAATAATACTCCTTACGAGTACAACAAATAATATCCCTTACTATAATAATATCCCTTTACCTTTCAAATAAGAGTATTCCGACTAGTAGGGCGATGATATACTCCAAGAAAACTTGCACTACTCCCAAAGTTTTCTTAAACTATAAAGAAATACGCTCAAGATTATAGAAGAAGAATTCTCTCTATAGTTTCTCTCTCTAGAGTTTCAGTGAATTCGTAAGAAATAATGAAGGAATGAGCTTCTATTTATAGAAGAATGGAATGAATAGTAACCAACCAAGAACGGTCTAGATTGATTTACTTTAATCGGACGGTCCATATTTAAAGCAAAATCTTTTAAATAAAATATAATATATTCTAATTATTACCTAATAAAATAAATAATTTTATAAAAGTATTTTGTTTTATATAAAAAGATTTTACTATGCAAAACACTATGCATAATAGAATATAATATATTCTATTCATAGAATAACTTTATAAAAGTATTCTATTTTATATAAAAAAAACTTTTACTATTATAATTTCAACCAACGGTCTGAAAAATTAGTACATCTCTTCATGGAATAATATTGTACCCAAAAATGATTTGGACCGAAAATAAATATATTGTCCAGGTGAATAGCAACTCGTGAATAGTAACTCATAAATAGTACTCCGACACAAAAAATGTCCCAAATACTCGAGTGAACAATACTAGAGTGAATAGTAATTTGGATGAATAGTAACTCGTGAATAGTAACTCGTGAATAGTAACTCTGACACAAAAAGTGTCCCAAATACTCGAGTGAACAATACTAGAGTGAATAGTAACCGGGTATTTTATGACAACTTAAAAAAAATTTCACATATCACCCTTAACTTTAACCTTTTATCAATTTAACCATTTACTAAAATAGAAAAATTGAATACTTTTATTTCATAAAATTCGGGGTATCACAGTTTTAATACAAATATTATCTTCTAGACAGTATTCAAACTCAAAATAAGTCCTCATTACAATTATTATCACACTATTTCACAAAATAGTGAGGACTATTAATGCAAACATCTGGACCGTCACTCCATTCCCCGACTAGTTCCAACTATATTCTCATTTTCTAAAGAGAACAATGAAAGGAAAAGGATGAGCTCACCTAGCCCAGTAAGAAATATTATGACTAAGATAATGCAGAATAAATTATCGTTAGCCTTCAACAGTGTTAAACTAATAAAATATAATAAACATTAAGTTTAACTGCAGCTGAACAAGCAATCCATTAGAAGAGTCAAGTAGAGCATGATATTTACTATCTTCTATGATTTAAAAAGTTTATCATCAATTTATCGCTGAGACTCAGCTTAATAAATAATTCACATCACTGAATTATCCATGCACTACGGGCCAAAGATATTTATTAGTATCACGACCACAAATTATCTTCAATAGTATAAAAACTGATAGAATACAATAGACAACAAGTTTTATCAACAATTACAGCGAAATAAGCAATCCACTAGAAAAGTCAAGTAGAACATGATGTCTACTATCTTCTATGATTTAAAAGTTCATCATCAATATTTTATATCTGTAACATAACTCAATAAATAATCAACATCATCGAATTATCCATGCACTACGGGCCAAGGATATTCGCTAGTATCACTAATGATCATGTCAATAACTGTCCATCAATGCATTACAGGTCAATGAGGACTTTTACCACATCATTTGTAACATTACAGGTCATGATTATACTGATACATAATTTTTAGTCATAATCATACTAATCAACAGTCCATTTATGCACTACGAGCCAAAGATGACTTTCATCATAATATAAGCATGAGGATGATGACAATGATATAAGCATCAATCAAACGAAATCAAGAATAAATATTAAAGATTTTTAATTTATCCAAAGTTTAAAAATGTTCAAATTGTCAATATGATAACTATTTTGTAGAGTAAAATTCAAGAACAATATTCATGTATCAAAAATAATTTGGATAGAAAAAAAATTAATTTTTATCGTGAATAGTACCCTAGTAAATAGTATTCCGTGAATAGTACCCCGTGAATAGTACCTATGACGCACCCAAAATAGGTATACATCACCTATTCTGAGTCGCCAAATATATGGTACAGAATACAAATACAAACTTAAATATACAACATGATCTGTGAGTTTTAATACAAACATTGTCTTCCAGACAGTATTCAAATTCAAAATAAGTCCTCATTTATTATCACACTATTTTACAGAATAGTGAGGACTACTAATGCAAACATCTGAATCGTCACTCCATTCCCCGACTAGTCTCAGCTATATTCTCATTTTCTGAAAAGAACAATGAAAGTAAAGGGCGAGCTCAACTAGCCTGGTAAAAAATATTATAACTAAGATAATGCAGAATAAATTATCATTAGCCTTCAACAACGTTAAACTGATAAAAATATAATAAATATCAAGTTTAATTGCAGCGGAACAAGCAATCCATTAGAAGAATCAAGTAGAGCATGATATCTACTATCTTCTATGATTTAAAAAATTTATCATCAATTTTATCGTTGAGACTCAGCTTAATAAATATTCCACATAATCAAATCATTCCTGCACTACGACCAAGGATATTCATTAGTATCACGACCACGAATTATCCATGCACTACGGGCCAAGGATATTCGTGTTTTCATCAATGGCCATGATCATTCCAACAACTGTCCATCAATGCACTACGGGTCAATGAGGACTTTTACCACATCATTTGTAACATTATGGTCATAATTATACCGAATAATCCCTGGTCATAATCATACCAAGTCCATTTATGCCCTACGGGCCACAGATAACTTTTATCATAATATAAGCATGAGGATGATGACAATGATATAAGAATTCAATTAAAAGAAAGCAAATGATAATTTTTTAAAGATTTATAATTAAATTTATCTAAAATTCAATAATATCTAAATTGTCAACATGATACTGCTTTGTGGAGTAAAATTTAAGAATAATATTGTATCAAAAATGATTTGAATCGAAAATAAATTAATTTTTATCATGAATAGTATCCCAGGTGAATAGTATTCGAGTGAATAGTATCCCATAAATAGTACTTCGAGAATAGTATCCCGTGAATAGTACTTCAACATGAAAAAATTAAACTTTAACAAGAATATTCAGAAAAATATCCTTGTGAAACGATACTAGATAAAGCGTAAATTTTAAGGATATTTTACTAATTTCAAGGAGTATAGAAGCAATGCTTAACAATATGAGTGTAGAATTCAGAATCTGAAACGAAATAATATTACTTACATACTACAGAGTATGGAAGAAAATATTATTTAAGACGAATATTGAACAAAAATAATATCCCTTACGAATACGAAAGAAATAATATCCCTTACCTTAGTAGGAGATTGGATACTGCAATAGTGTAGTAGCAAAATATTCTTCTTCTTTCTCTCTTATTTTCTCTATACTTTCTCTCTCTATAGTTTGAATGAATTGGTGAAAAATAATGAAGAAATAAGCTTCTATTTATAGAAGATTTCTAGTTTAGCCCTTGCAATGTGAAGAGGCAAGTGGCTTGACGACTGATGATGTGAAAAGAAAAGTGGTTTGACGCCTGTAATGTGAAACAATAAGTGGTTCGACGCCTGTAATATGAAACGACAAGTGGTTCGACGCTTGTAATATGAAATGACAAGTAGTTCGATGCCTGTAATATGAAACAGCAAGTGGTTCGACGCTTGTAATATGAAACGGCAAGTGATTTGACGTCTAGTTAAGGTAATTACTATTGGCGAAAGTGACTCTTAGATGATGACATATGGGCCCCCGTAGAATAAATCAAACTTACCACAAACGTCTCATAAAAGACTTCTTATTTATATCAAAGATTGAATAAATATTACCACAAATCATTTTATCTTTAATCAACACATATTTAATCTTCCAACAATTATTCATCATTAATATTATAACTCATAATATTTAATGACCAGATCATTCCCAGGAAAGAGGGGGCTTTCCGATAAGGATTTTTCCCTATTGGCGCGCAATTAGGTGACCAAACCTTTCCTCGACAGAACTTTTTAGACATCGTCAATATTACAAATAATAATATGAATAACATTGTCGTCTCAATTATTGATTTAATAATATAAACTATTATGCAGATGATACTGTGACAATAATTGAATCAATAATATGAGATACTATGCAGCAATTACTGTAGCAATAATTGAACAAAACTGTGTGACTTCTCACGTAAGCATCAGTAATTAATACCGTGTGCTACTATGCAACCACGCGTATTACTGTACTTTTCATCACCGGGTATTTCAACAGTTAACGGTAAAACTTCCGCCGTTACTTTTATAAAAAGATATTTCTGTCGTTTTCTAACTCTGACAATAATTCTGCTGTGGAGTCTACCAATGATTGTGCCGTCGTACGAATATTTCTTGTTAAAACGAATATTTCCCAACCAATCGAATATAATATAACAACTTGCGTACTTTGCAAAATTTATAAATATTACCTACAACTATAACATTATATCAAATTCATTCCTTAATATTCAAAAATGATATTTATAAAAAATTCATCTTTACTCATAAAAGTTGGGGTCTTACAATACCCCGGCATGAAAAGATTAAAATTTAACAAGAATGTTTAGAAAAATATCACCGTGAAAAGATACTCGATGAATCGCAAATTTCAAGGATATTCTACTAATTTCAAGGAGTATAGAAGCAATACTTATCAAAATAAGTGTAGAATTAGGAATATGAAACGAAATAATATTATTTACATACTACAAAGTATGGAAGAAAATAATATTTCTTACGAGTATTGAACAAAAATAATATCCCTTATGAATACTGAACGAAAATAATATTCCTTACGAATATTGAACGAAGATAATATCCCTTATGAATATTAAACGAAAATAATATTATTTACGAATATTGAACGGAAATAATATTTCTTACGAATACGAGAAATAATATCTCTTATGAATATTAAATAAATAATACCCCTTACCTTAAAAGGAGAGTATTTCTGACTGGTATGGCGGAGATATTTTTGAAGAAAACGTATACTATTTTCTATACTCAAAGCTTCCTTAAACTCAAAAGAAATACGCTCAATATTATAGAAGAAGAATTATCTGATTCTGGTGTGATTTTCAATTATAAACTAAGCATCCTATTTATAAGAGAATGACAGGATACTATTTAAAAAATAAAATCATGGACTGTACAGTACAATCACGGGCGCGCAGAATTCGGCGAAAAAAATTTAATTTTATTATGCAGCACTATGCAACAAAATAAAATAAAATATATTATATTTATAAAAAGTATTCTGTTTTATATAAAAAGTTTTATGCTTTATTACTATAAAACAAAAATTGAGATAATTTTCTACCGATGATTTTAAAAAATGAGTAAGTGGGGGTCCATATAATAAGCTAAATTTATAAAAAAAATACATCATGACAACCCCCTTTTATTTATAACAAATCACTTGACTAAACACATTTTTAATCTTTCAACATTTATTCATAATTAATATTATAACTCGTAATATTAACAACTAGATCATTCCCAGGAAAGTGGGGGCTTTTCGATAAGAACTTCTCCTTGCTGGCGCGCAATTAAATAGCCTAACCCCTTTCCTCGACAGAACTTTCTAGACATTGTCAATAATACAAATAATAATATGAATAATTGTGTCATCTCAATTATTGATTTAATAATATAAAATATTGTGCAAATGATACTGTGACAATAATTAAATCAATAATATGAGATACTATGCATCAACTACTGTTACAATAATTGAATAAAACTGAGTGACTTCTCACGTAAGCATCAATAATCAAAGATACTGTACAATACCGTATGCTATTATGCAACCACTCGTATTACTGTACTTTTATCACCGGGTATTTCAACAGTTAACGGTAAAAGTTTTGCCGTTATTTTATAAAATATTATTTTTGTTGCTTTCTATATCCGACAGTAATTCCGTTGTGGGTCTACCAATGATTGTGCCGTCGTACGAATATTCCCTGATAAAATGAATTTTTGCCGACCAAACGAATATTTTATGACAATTTGCTTACTTTGTAAAATTTATAAATATTACCCACAACTATAACATTATATCAAATCCACACCTTATTATTCAAAATAACATTTAGAGAAAATTAAATCTTTATTCATAAAAGTCAGGGTCTTACACCAACCCCAACCTCAACCAAACGCGTAGATCTACTGACAAGAGGGTTGTTCTAACTTAACCAAGATCCTCGGTCGAGGCATTTGAAATTAAATCTCGGTAGAGCGAACTTTATCATCTAAGTGGTCCCACCTGGCTCGAACAGGATTAGTCCGGGACACTTGTGGTCTAGATAAAAAAAAACCCAACTCCAACCCTAACCCTAACCATAAAATTATTGTGTTAATGTAGTGGTGTAAACATGATAATTAAGATGTGATGGTAAATTTTTTGTGTTATTCTATTATTCTGTACAAACATTGATCTAAGTGTTATTCTTTTGTTGTGAAATAGTGCGAGAGAAAAATCGCATTGCCATGAGAAGCCCCAGCCCTAATTCCCAATTCCCAATTTCCAATTCCTTTTCACTTTTATGACAGAGAGAAATCGTATCCCCAATTCCAGCGATAGAAATCGCAGCTGGCGTAAACCTAATTTTAATCTAGTAATTTTAGCAGATGACGAAAACTGTTTTTTAATCCTCGTCGTACATAAATGGAAGGTAAAGATTATATTTGTCAATTCTTAATTTATAGCAAATAAATGTTATTGATCATTTTCCTGATTAATAGTACTTTTATTTTTTGCACCCCTAACTGAAACACATGTTTGGCAATTATATTGTATTTAAAGTTATATCTTAATTATCTTAATATAATAAAATTGATTTATTTTAAACCTATAGTATCTAACTAATAATAAGTTTTATATGTAATTAGTTACTGCTAGAAAAAATAAATAAGTTCAAAAAGTTCGCAATAATAATTTATAAAAAATAGTTATAAATTCACATTATTATTATGAAATATAACTGATCTATGTTATTCCAGATTATCTTCATAAGAAAACCATTTATTTCTAAAATTATATTATCGTACTAATTAATAGGGTCCTTTACATAAGTATACAATAAATAGAAAGTAATTACAAAAAAAGTGCATCAATCAAATAATTTTTGAGTGTAATTATGACCCATATTACAAAAATAGTACAATTCACATTAATAAGGAAACCTAAAATCAAGGACAAATAACTGTCATAATTAATAATTCAAATTCAAATATTTGGATCTAACAACAAAAATAAATTCAAATTCAAAATAATAATTCAAATTTAAATATTCAAATTCAAATCTTGATCTCCACTTTGAAATAATAGTCCACCCCTAAACCGCCGCTACACCGCGAATCTCTGTTGTCCAAAACGTCAATGAGAATAAGAAGAAGATTCGCTCTACAAAAAATTTAAAAATAAATAAATGTAACTATTAATGTTCTGAAATTTTTTTTATAACTATTTTGTTACTCATAAATAATAAAATAGTTACCTTTGTATAAATAGTTGGCTACCAACTCCATCACATTCAAACGAAATTTATAACTTAATAAAACTGAATTGGTAACCAAACTTTTATACAAGGTAACCAAACTTTTATACCAAGATAACCAATTTACCTTCACACCTGCAGTATGAATTAGTTACCTTGGTCTGAAAGTTTGGCAACCAACTGCATGAAGGTTTGGCTACCAACTGTATTACATGCAAAATAAATTGGAAACTTAATAAAACAGAATTGGTTACTTTGGTATGAAGGTTTGGCTACCAATTGCATTATGAAAAAACTGCAGAAACAGAGCGATGTAACGTCAGAACCTTGGTATGAAGATTTTGTTACCTTAATATGAAAATTTGCTTACTTAGTATGAAGAGAATAGTATAGGAGGATATCATGGAGGAGGTTATAGATTAAACCCAGGAGGTTGCCATTAAGAGAGAGAAGATTAAGAAAGAACTCGAAAAGGTAGCCGCTCCACTCCATAGGTTTCCCAACAACACCCAACACCTTCGTCATTATTATGGACACGATTATCAACCATCTGTGGTCCGGCTTCGCCATCAGTACCCGTCGTCCGCCGCCATCAAGTATGATATTGTCGTCATCATCGATATATATATATATATATATATATATATATATATATATATATATATATATATTTATATATACATATATAGAGAGAGAGAAAATATGTTGAATGAAGAAGAAGGCTGATGACTAAATACAATTGTTATAGATGAGGAGAGAGAGAATAAGTCATGTGTATAACTAATCCCTAAATTAAGGAATTCTAATTGAACACTAATTCTCTAAATTAACGAATCCTAATTGTACTAGTATTGTAAATAAATATGGAAGTGTATTAGTTGGTGTAAATATTTTATGAGTGAATTATTATTGTAATTATTTTAAAAATGTAATAGAATATGTAATTGTTCTTTAATAAAATTATAGTTAAACTTGAATAATTAAGTAAGTAGTACATATTTGAGGATCATGCGTGAGCAACTTAAAAAATATAAAAGACAGAGATTCTATAATTAGGTTTTAGCCTTAATTTAATTTTTATTACTGATGAAATACCAGTGACAAATCCGCGGCGCTCGCCAGCTATAAAGCTTCATTTCATAGAACTACGTCTAATATACAGCTAATACAGCACTACCGTCAAGAAAATACAACGGCCTATTTTAAAATTAAAATATAAATTAACTTATAGATTATTTTAAATTCATAAATAAAAATATATAATATTAATTTAATTTATAAGTTAAAATAAATTATAAAAATTTTCGGTTCATAATAATTTATAAATTAAAATTAAATATAAAAATTATTAAAAAAAGATATTAATAAAAATAAGAACAAAAATAATGTTACATTTAGTCAAATTAACTTATCATTTTAAAATAAATTAAAAATATTTATTTATTTTTTTTAACTTAAAAATTAACTTATAAATAAAAAAATAAGTCTTTGTATTAACTTAAAATTATTGCCGAACATCGCTCGTAGTATATATACTTTATATTAATAATAATAAAAAAACAATTTCAGCATCTAAACCAAAATACATACATAATCTCTCACTTTCTCTCTCTTCAACGCAAAAAAAAAAAAAACAGTTAATTCGATTGTTCAAATGTAGTGAGCTCCATTGATACAGCTTCAAAATAGGCAAATATAATTCCAGTGAATTATATATACATACATACATCGATGTCGACGAGCTATAGTCCTTCTCGGAGCCCTGCAAGCGCGAGATTACAGTTGGGCGTTATCTCGAGGCTAAGATCTTCGTCGTTGAAGAAGCCGCCGGAGCCTCTCCGACGTGCCGTCGCCGATTCTCTCTCGCTCAGTCAGCCTGGAAACCCCTCTGCCGTTGCATCCGAAGCTTCGAGGACTCTCCGGGTAAGGAATTCGCACCATTCTCGTTCTCAATTTTGTTTGTGTTCAGATCTTGTAGCTGGGATGCTCGTTTCACGTGTTTTGCCTTTGGAGTCTAGGGCTTAGGGCGTCTAGATGCCAATTCTGTTCTACTTTCTATCTCTAACTTTATGAAGTCTATGCACATTGTATGTGAAACTACGGGTTTGTTTTTATTAATGCTTTAATTCATGTTTTCTGAGCTCGCAGTGGATTGAAAGTGTGGAATTGGGGAATATAATGCTAATTGCTGTGTAGGAAATATTTTTGTGAATACTACCTTTGTCTCTTTTTGCTTGCCATTTTTGTTGTGGTAACAATTGGTGCTGGTAAATAGTAGTTGCTTGATTTAATGTTGTTATGTTTTTATGTGTGTATTTGTATATGTATACATATATATTGTGTATATTTACGTTTTTGTGTCGTATCTCAAATGATTTTCTTAAATTGGGTATGTAAAGTGTGACCCAGTGGTATCTTCAATATTGTGTTCTTAATTGTTAATATATGAAATCTATTTTATATTTTTGTTTTCCGTCAACTTAGGATTTAAATGCTCTTACTTGTGAAATTAATACGTTGCCTTAGATGGTACATCACACATAATTTGAGTGTATGGTAACTCATAGCTTACTTTTTATGTCCAAACTTTTTTTAGAAGATGTGCATGGCTCTTGATTTGGCGTAATTTCCCAAAATTCTTGTAGTTGATAAGTTAACAAGCATTGTTTCATGCTTCTCACTACTCTATATCTTCAAAGTGTGTTTTGGATGTTTCAAGCTTATTTTCTTAATGACAGGACTATCTGGCAGCACATACAACAACTGACTTGGCTTATAGTGTAATTATAGAACATACACTTGCGGAGAGGGAGAGAAGGTATCTTTCTTTTAATGATGTGTACTTGATGGTGTGCTTCTTATTTTGTTACCTTAATCTCTGCGTACAGTGGTATAGTCTCAGTTCATATCTTGAGCTGTTTTATGGAATTCTTCCGCAAAATGAAATCTTTATCAAGTTACAACTCTTTTTCAGGCCCTAAGTGTTATTCTATTGCTGACCAAAATACTGTAGAAGCCTTGATGTTATATGTTGTGCCAAATAAAAACATTCAAGATTGACTTATATGCTGAGACACCTCACTACTGCCAGTGTGCTTTCTTTTTTGAATAGTTAGAAGGGTAAATGTAGTGTGAGAATATTTGTAATAAAGATATGAGACCATATATACTTAGTACATTGTCAGAAGGGGTGATTAACTTGTGTTATTCGTCATCTTTAGATGAGGTAAGGCTGATGTAGGATGCGGAATCTAATGTAGGACAAACATGGGATAAGTTTTTGTAGAATTAAAGGAATTAGCTTGATGTTGGACTTGAGTGTGCTGAATTCCAGAGTTCTTGTTTCTGTTCAGATGAAGAAGGAGAAGAAGACTAGAAGAGAGAAAATAATTATCTAGGCATCCCACCCAGATTCCCATAGGCATCACATCTTGTGTTCATCACACTAAGACAAAGATGAATCATTCTTCACACATGTAAAATATTTTCTTTTGTCCATTGCCTTCTCAAAATAACACTACGACTTTATATCTAGTGAACCTAAAACTTAGGGATCAAATTGAGGGCCAAGTTCACTATATTTGACTTCTCTTTGTGTTATGAATCGCACAAAAATATCACCTAAAGGCTGAATCTTAAATCCTTTCTTGGAAGGCCACTTCTACGACCCATGATACAAATTACAGTGTACCGTTGATCGCTAAAGCATAATATACGTAGAATAAAAGACAGTTTAGCAGCAACATAAAATATGAATCGATTTCTATTTTTTCAGCACCCCAAGAAGGTCTTTTCCCAAGTCCTCATATAACATGCTGTTTCTTGCGCCTCTTACAGACTGCAGCAGAATATCCACAACTAAGTCGCTATACTTGGATGCTAAATTGATGGAATCTGTATGCAGCAACTTTGTAATTTCCATCTCTTTTGGTGCAATTTAGAACTTTATTGTAGATGCTCTGTCAAGTGAAGATCCTCCTTTCGGAGCAGCAGGGAACTTAGTATTCTAGTCATGCAAGATTTCCTTCTTTATTAAGACGATTTACTATGGACCAGTATTCTTATTAAGTAGAGTTGTTAACTTTCCAAAAGACGCACAGTGCATGAAGTATTGGAGCTGAATGATTTGGAATTTTCATGAAATTTAGAATAATATTAAATTAATCCCCCCCTCCTTTTCTGGTAAATGCAATTGTATCTACATCTTATAAACCAACTGCGTAATAACTTGTGATTTTTTCCATGCATGATATATTCTTAACTTTTCAGTAATTTTCCTTTGAGTTTTGTACTTTTGTCTTTTATGTAGAACAATGATTATTACTTCTTTTTTTGCACTGATACTATTTCCGTTTGCATCAGCCCAGCTGTAGTAGCAAGGTGTGTGGCACTTCTGAAACGGTATCTTTTACGGTAAGTTCTTGTTTTAAATTTCTGTGGCTTTTATCTTTGTTTGTTCAGGATGCAAAACTGTCTGCCTCTAAACTGTGCCCAAAAGTTGGGAAAAAATTCAACTGTACGGTAGCTATGTATATTTTGATTTCTCATTCAATAGTTACTTGTTTTCTTACGGTTCTATTTGGGTTTAAGAATTATGATCAATCGTTGGAATTTTGAATCTTTGGGGAGCCAAAGCTGGAGTTATAGTATAACAGCCCGGGTCAAATCCCGAGTTCGGAACAAATCTTGGGTCGAATCCCAAGGCCGAATCGAATCAAATCCATCAAAATAAGACCTCAAATCACTGGTCCAATAGTATCTTCTTGGTCATCTTAGCCCACCACAGGCTCACCGAAAAGGTCATGACTTAAAGGTACTATTGGTAGTAACTTATTTCCTTATATTCAGGCAAATTTTTCCCCTATCTTTCGATGTGGAACTGGAGTGTTAAAAACTCCCCCACTTAAATTTATGACGTGCCCGTCAGAATCCGATCACACACAGCCCAAAGATCTTTGCCTCTCTAGCCATTGTGGGATAATACCGACTGACTTCGTGTTCCCACCTCCGAACCTCCATCTCTCCATTGTGGGATAATACCACCAGCCTTCGTGTTCCCACCTCCGGCAACCCGATCGGATGATCCGATCCTAACTTTCGAGAGTCGACTCTGATACCATATAAAACAACTCAGGTCAAATTCCGAGTCCGGAACAAATCTTAGGTCGAATCCCAAGGCCGAATCGAATCAAATCCATCAAAATTAGGCCTCAAACCATTGACCCAATAGTATATTCTTGGGTCATCTTAGCCCACCACAGGCTCATCCAAAAGGTCATGACTTGAAGGTAGTATTGGTAGTAACTTATTTCCTTATATGCAGACAAATTTTTTTCCTATCTTTCGATGTGGGACTAGGGTGTTACATATAGTTTGAAGATATTAAAATTGTTTAATTTGTCAAAATTAATTATTTTTACTCCCTGGATGTGTGAATCTTTGGGAGCCAAACCTAGGATTGTTAATTTAAAAGATTTGGAAAGTGTTTTATTTGCAATCCCGAAAGCTAGAATGCAAAATCATTTTTGAATATTCTCTCATACATGAAATCACACTGCGCACAGCTCTCATATTTATAGAGTAACTACCATTCGCAGATATGCTAACTTGCACTAAGGAAGTACTAACTATCCCATATGCGGTATGACTACCACTACTACTACTCTTCGTAGTATATTCTATATACTTATTTGAGTCCCCTAACGTAGTTAGTTCCTCTTTTAGTCCCTACCCTTATAACATGCACCGCGGGGAAACTACTCTCACGAACTAGCTATTTCTAGAAAGGTCTAACTAACTAATAAGTCTGCAGCTACCATTTATTTATTAAAATGGCGCATGGTCTAACAAATCACTTCCTAATCTTGGATATGAGTTGAATCTCACAAGATCCAAAGTTCCCTCTCAAATTTGTCCCCTGAGCCCGGAACCATATGCAAATTCTTTGTGTCATTTAGTAGTTGGTTTGGTTGTCTGCATTCTATGAAGCACCGGCACAAACAAGATGACACAACACAAGTTGGACACAACAACACAATATTTGTAAAAAATATAATACACATAAATGCTGAGAGAAAGGTTTTTTTTATATATATTAAATATTTAGTCAAAATAGGACTATGCATTTATATTGAGCGTATGTTAATCTAATAAGTCCCAATTCTAGTTGTTAATAATGGCTCTAGTTGCGAGCTTCTAATTTCTGCCCCTGGACCTCTATATTAGGATACTACTTGTCTACTTCTGACCAAATAGAGTTTATTCTGTGATAAATGAACAGGTAGAGTCCTGAAATTAACAGTTTGAAATCAGTTTCCCATGTCTGGATTGATGGGCTGTGAGAATATATAGGTTATTGAACATTCATTATAAAACCGATCAATATATCTGTATAGAATGGACGTGCAGCTCTATAAAGAAATCCATTGCTAGATTGTTTTTTTCACTTCTATTAATTTGATGGTTCTGTTATTTGTCACAGATATAAACCCAGTGAGGAGACATTACAACAGATCGATCGATTTTGTGTGAACATCATCGCTGAGTGTGACATCAGCCCGAACAGAAAGCTATCACCATGGTCGCGATCTTTAAGTCAACAATCTAGAGCTTTGACAACATCTTCAAATGTATCTCCTTTGCCTGTGTCAAGTTTTGCATCAGGAGCACTTGTGAAATCTCTAAGTTATATCCGTTCCCTAGTGGCTCAACATATTCCAAAACGATCATTTCAACCTGCAGCTTTTACTGGATCACCTACAGTATCAAGACAATCACTTCCAACATTGTCATCGTTGTTGAGCAAGTCCTTTAATTCACAGTTAAACCCAGCGAGCGTTAAAGAATCTTCAGAGCAAAAAGAAGGATCTGCTACATCTGTTTCAGACTCTACAATTTCTGAGAAAGTTGATGGAATGGAAGATTTTGAGTTCATAGCCTTCGATGTTTTCACATGGCGTTGGCATGGACATCAGCAATTATCATTGCTTTCCCCTGAAAGGTAGATAATTAATTCGGGTTCTGTGTTCTTTTTGGCTTTGGGTGATTTTTATTACTATTATTTTTATTAGTCTTTTGGCATTGGGTGATTACGCTCTACAGATAAAATTTGATTTGGTTATGTACTCTGGTGTGGCTTTTTAAGATGTTCAAGAATTTATCTGTGCAGTGATAATCTCTTGAATTCCCAAGTGATAAGTAAGCATAATTTCCTCGAAGTAGGTGCAGCTGCGCTTCTTGTTGGTGACATGGAAGCCAAAATGAAGGGTGAACTTTGGAGAAACTCTGGGGCAGTTGATTTGTCTTACCTTGATCAATTGTTGCAGCCTTCATTGCTCACAACTGTCACTAATTCTGCCTCTGCTCGTGCCCACTTGAGAGCAATAACAGCATTGAAACGCTCTAAAACAGGCTCCCAACAAATTTGGCATGTTCTTCTTACTCAAATTGTTTCTTTTTGATATTTTACCACTTTATCATCTATTGCTGTTACAAATACTTGTTACTTATCCCTCACTTAAAAAAAATATTAGTTCTTCTCTACAACTATTAAATTATTGCCTTATTATATATTAATATGGATGATTTGGATTTTGTTTAGGATAATGCTAGCGATCTCAAATTTGGAGTCTTAAATGTGTCTTAAATACACATGTCAACATTGCATTGGAATGTAATGATTGCAAAGGACCCTCCATGATATTGAACAACCAATATAATTATGAGGGATGACATGTGTATTTGAGACCCCTGACATTACCCTTTTCTTTTAAGTCTGAAGTAGTGTTAAAATAATTAAAATATTGGAGGGAAATGAAAGCGTGTTTCACTTTGCCATATAGCCAGATTGGTAGGGGGCAGAAACAGAAATGCAGAGCACACCAACCAACATAGAAGGAAATTTTCCTCTTTTTCTCAGGGTCCCATCTCCATGATCATCCTTCTCTGTTTCTAAAAGTTATCTTCCCCTGCCCTCCCACATCATACGAAGGAGGATTAAAGAGCAGTATGTTTAGGTAATAATCAGTTCGCTGAATTGAGAGTTACAGGGAAGTTTGAATAATCTGGGACTAGGTACAAATTTCACGAGTTAAGTACATTTATTTGTTTTATTTTCTTTGTGTTCTAGTATGTAATTTTTTATTTCATGCTATCCTGTATGGTCCTATTTGAAGAAATACTCTTGAAAACTAAAAACCTAGAGATCTGGCATTTAACAAAATGAACTAAACTAGTAAAGCCTTATGTGACTAGGTAAAAAGGTTGCGTTATTTGTTATATTAGTTTAAGTTTGGACAAAGCTTCTACCATGAAAAGAGATATTTTGAAGAACGATATTCAATTAGCACCTCTATGCTACCAAATAAAGAAACTTGAGATACCTTATGGAGTTTATACTTTAACATGCGGGATTCTATTTTCTATCAGTCTTTATGTATGGTACCCGCCCAGTTTCTGTTTTCACGATAGTTTAAGGGTTATTGTAATTAATATCTTTACATGATAGTTTAAGGGTTATTGTTATTAACATCGTTACGTGATAGTTTAAGGGCTATAATCAGTGGGGAAACGATTACAAAATAGTAAGATGAACTGTGTTCAGTATCGCTGGGCTGGGGCTTGGCATTTTCGTTGATGATTATTGAGATTTTAATCTTGGTATGGAATTGGAGGAAAATGCTTGATCTGCAATATGGATTGCGCGAGAATTGTAAGGTTTTAATGGTTTTTGTCCTTTTCTTATGCGGTGTGTTTGGGACTTGGGAGAAGTTTTTTTTTTAATTGGGGGGGGGGGGAGGGAGGGGGATGTTCCAGAAAGGGTAGTTGCAGTTTAAATGTATTCAGCTGAAAGTTATTTGCAAAAGCCCCAGAATTAATTTGGAGGCTCCCATCCTGAAACTTTCAATTTTGAGTTGGGGCGGGGTGCATCAATTTGGTGGCTCACAGTTCAGAAGCCTAGGTATGTTGGAGTTTGGACAACTAATCTGAAAGGAATATCTAAATGCTTGATTTAAACCCATGGTTCTTAAGAAATGAGCGAGAGAAGGCAACCTATTTACTATCTTAAAAGGTCAAGGTATACTTCCTTCTGGCTTGAACATTTGGCTTATATGTGTTATCTAAATCATTCTAATTATTGCAATTTAAATAAATCACAATATGATAACCATAAAATATTACACAATGCATAAGATAAAGAAAACCAGGCACAATGGAGATAATCTTTTTATTCACTTTCTTACTTTCTTTTACTCCTTAGTTTATATTTTACTTTCCAGTTAGTGACAGTTACTTATCAGTGTTATATATGTCACTTTTACTAAGTTTTTGTGCAAATTGCAAGCAAATTTTGGTTAGGTAGCTGAAGGTATTGTACTGTTTCTCTATTGTCAAGCATCGTATTTAGACTTTAGAATTTTAGCTTTGCATTTAGCTATAAAAGTTAACAGTACTTCAAATTGTTTAAATTGTTCTGAGAATCATGCTACTTGTTTTCAGGGAAGATTCTCCTGTGAGCACCTTCCGTCCACGTTCACGACCACTCTTCCAGTATCGCCACTACAGGTACTTCATAATGTCGGCATTACAAGATATTCTTAAAGGTTTACTTGTTCAAATTGATTGCTGATGGAGATTCAATAGTTTCTTCACCATCACTTTCACTACTATGTGATGCCTGATGGTTTGTGTCCCACAGTCCAGCAATTATTGTGGGGGCTTTATTTTCCCCTATAGATGAGAATGTTCTGTTATTTTATGCGACAAAAATTTTCCTCTCTCAAGCATTCTGATATATATGTATATGTATGTATGTATGAGTGTATGTACATATAAATATATATTTATTAATTGGCTTGGGATGGTTGTGCTCGCCACAGCCATCTAGCTGTGGCCCATGCCTAGACGTCTGTGTGTGTATATATATATATATATGTATATATATATATATATATTTATTATGTAATGGGGGAGGCTGACATCATTAAGAGGCGCACAATTTTTCTCATTTTGCCACTGCAAGTTTGTTTGTATTACTATTTTGTCATCTTTAATTTAATTATTTTGTATCTTCCTATTTATTCTTTAAATTTGATGAAAGTTTATCAAAATTTCTATTATATCCTCGTGGAAATTGGATTAGTTATTAATTGACGAATTTAATGTTGTGTTTACTAAATTGTGATTTAGATTATTTAATCCTCATGCTTCAAAATCTAATTTTCAATATTTTTAGTAAAATAAGTGAAACTCACGTGCTCGAAGCTTTGAAGAAAAAATAAAAAATTGTATGACGTATATGTTACCATTTTACTGTTTTTCAATTCAAGCTAGGCTCCCCTCCATTACACATTTTCTCCGATAAAAGTTTAAATACACATTTAGTAACAAAAATATTATACTCCTTCAAGATGACTAAAGGTACAATCTTTTTTTTTCCCAAAAGGATGAGATAAAGTATATCAAGTGAAGGGTAACTAAGTCATTATGTGGGATCCATTAGTATAAAAAAATAAAAGTACTCATCGCTTTATATAATCCTTTGGGGCCACTGAGGATAAAATTAGAACTTTTTTACTCTCTTTCCTCTACTTTTAGTTTGCTTAATGTGTGCAAATTGTATTTTGCTCATCCTTTTGTGGACAGAGGGAGTAATTAGCAAAACAATTTGTCGCAAATAGTTATATCATTGGTGTCATTGCTAAAAATCAAATTTGTTTCTAAAATAATATATAAATGTTGGCTTAAACAACACTTCATTTTTATAGCCGTGATATGTTTTTTTGTCTATCTTCTTCAACACCACTGGTGTTCACATCCACAACTGAGAAGTTGAAATAAATTATTTACGTAGTTCATATATTAGTGCTCACTTTCTCTGTCTCCTTGAATCTATTGATATATATCAGCGAACAACAACCGCTGAAGTTGAACCCTGCGGAGGTATGTGACGTCATTGCTGCAGTATGCTCAGAGGCACCTTCTCCAATTGCTAACGTCATGACAGTCTCATCTAAATTAAGTAGCAACAGTGGAAAGCCATCAATGGATGTTGCTGTGAGCGTTCTCATTAAACTTGTAATTGACATGTATGTTCCACTGCATTTGTTTCCTAGTATTATTTCATTTGTTCTATTTATGAGCACCCTCTCTCTCTCTCAAACACACGCACACGTTCTCACTAGATTTCAACTAAACTATACCATTTGAAACCATTTTTGTGCGTACCAAATTGGTTTTTATCATGGTTAACAACGGTATCCAAAAGCCAGAAAGCAGTATGAGTATCAAAAGCTGATATTTTGATACTCCCGCAGTTTCAAAATATAAGATCAATATTGACTTTTTAAGAGTTAATTTGAGTCATTTTCAAATTTAGAATTGGCATGATTCATTTGAGTTTTGAAAACAATTAATCTTGTAATTAGTACTTCTTTTGAAATAGTTTATAGTATTCATAATTTTATTGACTAAATTTATATGGATTCATAGAATTTTTTAATTTGAAAATATTTTAAATATACTTTTTAAAAGTCAATATTGATCTTGTATATTGGAATGGAGGTATAATGAAGGAAGTATTATATTGATTTTGGTTCCCTTTGACATGACCTAATTATTTTAATATCTCAGTCCTTCCAAAACATGTTAAACTAGTGGGCATGGTAGTTATCTGGCATTTCAATCATCAAAATATTATTTTGTCTTTGAATAAATCTCTCAAGATTATGCCAAGTGCCAGCAATACTAAGTTAGTTTATGTTGCAGTCAAAGTCTCAATGTCTCTTATATGGGTATCAGGAAACTTTCAGCTTTCATCTATAATCTATTGTTGTCTTTCTAAATGTTGGATATTCCAAGTCGAATTACGATGCTTTGAAAGATTTTGCTATGTATCTGATTTTATTCTAAATCAATGGCTACTTTGCCTATTCAACCTTGCTATTGGCTAGTTTGTATTTTTATAGTTTCTAAAATTTGGTTATACATGCTCGGCTCGCAACATTGTTTTGTAGGTACGTTATGGATTCTGCAACAGCTGCTCCTCTAACTCTATCTATGCTTGAGGTTGGGCAAATTTGACATTTTTGTATTGTTATTATTCTTGAAGATGTGTTGAGACATTCCTATTTTGTTATTTTTTATAAGTTAAACATTCTTAATTTCTCACAAATTTTACTTGCAGGAAATACTTTGTTCTCCAAGATTTGCCTCTAAAGCTCGTGCTTTTGATTTAATTCTAAATCTTGGGGTTCACGCCCATTTGTTAGAGCCATTGATAGTAGATGATGCTTCCATAATTGAAGAAGAGTATTCTCAAGAATCATATCTTGACAAGGAAGCACAACTTGCTACCCAAGGAACAAGAAGGCCAGATTATATTAAGAGGGGAAAATCTTCAGCTATTGATAATTTTGAGTCTTGGATTTTGGGAATTTTATATGAGCTTCTACTTCATCTTGTTCAGGTACCAAATCTTCATCACCTTATAGTGAACTTTGTGAAATTGGAGAAATAGATTATAGATCCTATCCTATTTTTCTTCTTCTTTTTAATAAGTAATGTAAATTACTAATATATACTACAAAGAGTCCAAAAGGAAGTGTGGCCCGTGCACTTAGTTCTTAAAAAAAGCAACTAAGCTTCATCTTTTCAATTAAGATTTTCGTTAGTGATATTTATAGCTTACAATGATCAGTAACCTATCTGTGTCTCAAATACACTGATACATATTTGGTGCAAGTTTTATCCTATGTATGTACTAGAAAATATCTTTAATTGAAATGATAATTAATTGGAAAAGTTTTTAAAGCATAAGCTCTATGCATCAAGGCTTTTAAGGATTTCCAATTTTGATTTTAAACTGTATTGTTATGCTTCCTTTTCAGTTTGTTTTCCTTTTAAGAATTTCCCTTATATTCAGTTTCCTTTTTTTTTGGTATGTGTTAAAATCTTGTTTTTCTTACTAATGTGGAGCTTCCTATATATTTGATGGTTCTCTCAATTTCATGTTCGTACAAAGGACAGCATGACTTATCAAGGCAATATTACATGTCATGGTTGCGTTGAGACAATTTAATTAATTTATATTTCAGTGGTTGCACTCAGCTAAGATTTGTCTGTCCCAAAGTCACAACATCTTTGCACACGTGTGGATGTGTTCGTGTGTGTTGGTGGCCGGGGGAGGGGGTTTGTCATGTCAAAAGAAATTTTGATTACTAGTGCCTAGGGAGAGTTTTTTTCAGTGCATTTGATTGGCTTTTTTGTTGGGCCTTTATTTTTATTTCTCTTTTGTGCATAAATTTCTTGTTTTGGTAGTTGCGAGAGAGACACCATCTCATGGAATTTCATTTCTATTAGAGACATAACATGTGTTTGTACTAGGAACGACAATTAACCTCTTGTACTAGTGTAGATATATTAATTGCCTAACCTAATTAGTGTTATGGCTTCATAAATTCTACTCTTTCTGATGTTACAATTTCTTTCATAAACGATAGATAGGAGTCGGAGGTGATGAAGTTTATCCATATACTTGAATCTTCATCATTTCCCATTATTTGAACAGGCGCACTTAGCCTCTAGATCCATACGGGATTTTATTATGCCGTTCTCCCTTTTCTCATCTTTTGGGTAATCTCCGAACTATTAACTTTCCACTATTATTCTATATTTTGAAGGCAAAGCTCGATATATTAAGGTTTTTGTGTGGTCATCGGTTCTTGGTTGGTTAAATACTAATGACATGTTGCAGAAGCAGAGATCCTACAAATCCTTATCTCCATATGTGCGTTTCTAACCTAGTAACCTCTCTCTGCTAAGCAGCTTACTTGTTCTTTGTTTTCTTTGATGAGGGGATGTTGGGTTTGTCCGCTATAGGGTATTTGGACAGTGAAATGTTAGGATCTTTACCAGCCGCTCTATAAATTTCCACATGCTTTGAAATGGAGTGGAATGCTAGGATATTTACAATTACCGATCTCTGCCTGATTTACATAGATTGGTGTGTTGTATTGCCGCTGTTTGGGGGTTTTCATTTGTTGTGATTATTGTTTCTTTTGGTGGACTTCTAGTCTGACTTTGCATTGTATTGTTTGCCTAAATCTATATTAGCAAAAGCAAAATACACAAGTATGCGCAGTCCACAAGTAATATAATGATAAGAGAGTGTCGAACTCACAGAGAATTATTTAATAATAATTACCAAGTACTAACTCATAATCAAATTAATTTTATTTAAACAATTTGATAAAAGTTGTTGAATTTTGAAAATAAAGTACTAAACTAACTAATCACTAACTACCAAAAATTGAATTCAGATAAAAAGGCTTAAGACTACGATTTCACTTATTGCTTCACTTAGATCAAATATACTTCCTGTTAAGTTATGTTAACTATTCTGAATTGTTAATCGAAAACTCATCAATATTTATAACCATCTTTCAATGTATCATAAACGAATCAACTTAAATTCACAGATGATAGAATTAAGATGAACACCATAGTTAACTAATTTACTATATCTTTATGTGAATTACAATTAAAGATGATTTAAAACTCAGGTTCCCTATCTATCCTAGGCAAATCATGAGTTCCATCACTATGCAGAAAACACAATTACATGCTATTATGATCATATCTAAACCTATAATTCATCTTTCAAGTTCATATAGATTATCACAGTAATTGTTGATCAGACAATTAAGCCATTAAACGCAAACCATAATAAGACAATCCGATAATAATTAACAATAATCAACAAGTATATCAATGAAAGCAGAAAGTTACACAATAAGATCCATTGTAATCTTAAAATAGATATTAGTTCATAACTGAATTAATAACCACAATCCACAAGTAAACCATCATCCAAGAATTACAAAATAAAAAGGTAAAAGAAGAAAGAAAAACTCTTTTAAAGAAATCTTTGATATCCTCCTTAGCCTTCTGTCTTCTGTCTTGATCTTCATTCGTGATAATCTCTTGCTTCAAGCCCCCAATCCTTCTTCAATTCTCCTAATATCTCCTAAGATAGTCATATTTTAGTCCTCGTGAATTCTCTCTTTATATCCCTTTTTTCGTGTCTTTTTAACCATCCTAAAAGTCCTTGAAACCAGTCAGCCAAACCAATCCTTCTTGGGCTCAACTTTTGAAACATAACAAAACAACTCTTTTTGATTCCCGATGAATTGGCCCCGGCGGATGAATTGGCTCCAACGAGTTCAGCAGTTCAGAAATTACAAAAATGCAGCTAAGCTCCAAATTTCCCGTTTTGACCCTCCAAAGCCGTTTTCTACAAAAACAAACGCATGAACAAGTAAAATGACACTAAAAATACTTAAAAATTAAGTCTAAGAAATATCCAATTCGTAGGTATAAAACCCGCTCATCATGTATCCTCCTTCATTCTAATAAAAACCCTCTATTTGTAATTTTTTTGTATGCAAAATTATTCTTGGGTGGTATATACCCCCTTTGGGCATTGTATTTTACACACACACACACACATATGGGGAAAGGGAATCTAAGTTCTGCCTTAGCCAATTAAAGTGGCTATGGGCATTTCCGAGAAAAATAGCATAAACATCAAATGGATGAACCCAATGACGTTGCTGCAAAAGGAAGAACACCAATCAGACTATATTAACAAAAACATTCACTTTCTAAATGAACCATGAAGAAAAGATCTGTATATTGGGAGGCCTTGTGGAAGAAAGAGGAACTATGCAGTCTGCATTTGATCAAGATTAGGATTTCTTAAGCCTGTACTCTATCAGGCAATTCTGGGTGCTCAGGATCAAAGATTCTGGCATTTCTCTTAGTCCATATATGTTGTAGACAGTGGTAGCAAACAAAAGTCTGATAATATGTGACATGACGGAGAAATCTTTGTATTTAGAAACCTTAAGAAACATAGGATTCCATCTGGTAAGCAGTCTTCTCCACTGGCATGGGGCAAATACAATAGATAACACACTAGATGAGAAATGGCATTCAAAGAAGTGGTAATCAAGAGTTTCTACATGCGATTTGCATATGAAAAGATAGGATCAACCATTCTGCCATGACTAAGCAGCACATCAGTAGTAGTGACCGCCCTTCTAAGAATAACCAACCAAAGAATGAAAGAGACCTAGGGACATAAAGCTTATGCCACTCAATTTTCCCTCATTCGGAGATTCTCTTATAGAATTTCAATTATCAGCAGCTTTGACTCTAGTATAATCCTGTTGACCCTAGAGGATTCTATCTTCAGTTTGAAGATTAAAAGTCAGAGTACTCAAAAGCTTGCTTTAGTAAAAGCACAATGAGATGACTGGAAGAAGGCATAATCCAAGTCTTATTCTTAACAAGAGACGAACCTCATCATGAACTCCTAAGCCAGAAAAGGTAGCCAAGCTTGGCTTCAAAACACTATAAAAATAGCTATTGTGTTTTCTTTCAAATCCGAAAGTATAGATGATAAAAACATGGAAAGATTAGGGGACCTATTTATTTGCATGTAATTCTATGGAGTGAGACCCTTTGATCTGTATTGGAATTTCAATGGTATAGATTTACTAATTTTCCTAATTTTAAATAAGAGGATCTTACGTTATACTCTCTCTGTCCCCAAGTGATAAAAAAATTGTCCTCAAAAGCATGACGAAAGTAAACAAGTCAACTACATAAATTTGTACATGCACTAATTTGCCCTTGAATGAGTGGTTCACATTAATTCTCTCTCTCTCCAAACCCAAAACCCAAGGATAGATTGGGAAGAAAATTTTTACTCTCCTAAATTTTTGACTACCTTAGTTTGTGTGAAAATTGTCCTTTTGGGAACGGAGGGAGTAATATTTCATAGAATACAACAATGTCTCTTATTTTTATTTGTTTTTATGTTTTTATCATCTATATGGTTGAATTTGAAAAAATATTTTAAAAGATGTTTTTAGAGTTCTTTATGATCAAGCGTCGCTGAGGCCTTAAATTCTCTTTCCCCTATATATATACAAACCTGAAATGATTTCAGAGTTATGGTTTTTTCATGATGTTCACTCTGATTTGATTGCTACTATACACATTATATGATTCGTTGCGTTGTAGTATTAGGGTAAACTGGTTTAATGTCGAGGCATCTTAAAGCTGTACCCATCACCTCCCATTGATGCTTGTAGATCTTCTGCAACATAACCTTATAATGGTCTATGCTTTAGAATGAAATTTAGATACACAAGCCTATACATCGTAAATACCACTTTGATTGGTGGGTATTGGGTTCTCAAAGTTTTATTATATAAAAGAACAGAAAAAGAAAGGGAAAAAAAGAAGAGTTTTCTAGAATTACAGCAGGCAAACTATTGATTTTGATGGTTGTTTGTTGCTTCATGGTGATAAAGATTAGCTTTTGACTTGTTAGAGGGTGAAAACAATGATTAATAGATTCTCAAATTATTTTTGCCTTATTATTCCTTGGTGTACATTTAGAAGGGGGTGGTGCAGATCACCTTTATTGTGTTAACAGTCACCTTGTGATGAATCTTAGATGATAGAGGTACTGAAACACCTTTGATGCTGGTTGGCATGATGCTAAGAGATTGATGGTAATAGGTTCAAGTTCAACTAACTTCAATTTGATGAGAATTTTTATCTTAAAAAATCATCTTCATTATGATGAGAATTAACCATCTATTATAGGTCTGTTCTTTTCTTGATTTATTCTCTGCTAAATGCTTGTGGGAATTTCTGTTTTTTTTTTCCTTCTTTTTTTGTCAAGAAAGGCATTCTAGAAGCTTGTTTTCCTTTTTATTGCAGATAGAAGAAAATGAAGAATCTGTTTGGGCTTCTGCCCTCAGCTGCTTACTTTATTTTGTCTGTGATAGAGGCAAAATCCGGAAGAGCAGATTAAAGGGTCTTGACATAAGAGTGAGTATACTTCATTCTTTTAATGTAATTGTCACCTTCTGAAGAATACATGTATTATCTTCCATGCTAAGAGATTCAGATTTGTAAGAATCCTCTAACCTATAAAGGTTGGGGAACTGGTGAAGAATTAGTCTTTGTGGAAACATAAACAGCTTCAGAAACAAAGGGCGAATAGAAGAAAGAGATCGAGCTAAATATCATCCTTCCATTCTCAGAAGAAAAATAGGTTCAGGATCATACCGATTGAAGCTATTTGAGTGAATGTAAAAAGAATAGAAATGATGAGTAATGGAATCTGTATTAATGAAACATGTTACAGTCTGAAAAAGAAGAGAGTAATTCTACGAGAACCATTTGATTACATTTTTGTGAAGTAATTGTTTTGATTTTTTCCCACATTTGTGGCTTTAAAAAGGTTAACCAAAAATAGAAATAACAAAAAACGTAAATCAAAATATTACTTTACAAAGTGTTATCAATAGAGCCTAAATCATAAATAAGATAATCTAAGAAAAGAAGTAGATTATACTGCTACAGTTCATAACCCTAATGAGAAACTGCATATTGTCTAATATAATGATTTATCTATAATTACATTCGTTTCCATATTTAGTCATTAAAAAAAAGGTATCCTCTATTGGTTCCACTTTTTCAAATGGCCAATGAAGTGACTTATTAAGCATGAAAAATATCTATGTTCTTAAAAAAAATTTGGCTGGGTCTTGATTACTCTTTCTACTTGCAGGTAATTAAGGTGCTTATACAGGTTAGCAGAAGGAATTCCTGGGCCGAGATAGTTCATTGCAAGCTTATTTGCATGTTGACAAATATGTTTTATCAAGTTCCTGATGGACCTATCTCATCTAGTTCAGCTACTCCTAAGATTCTCGTTGAGCAGGTTGATCAGATTGGAGGAATTGAATTTATTTTCATAGAGGTACATTGTTAATCTTCTCATAAATTTCAAACAAAATTACATAAAAACTTTTGAATATACTGTGGAAGGATTAACTAAAATAGATGAAGGAACAAATAAGTTGGTTTCAGAAATTCAACAGTTTTTACAGTTTCACAATATTTTCAGACCGGTCATCGAACCGGAAAAGTTATCGGGTGGATGGGTCACTAGTTCAACCAGTTATTGAGCCGGTAACGTCATAAATATATAAAAATATATATTATTAGTAATTAATAAAATTATAAAAATTCTCGTTTTTTATGAACTAAAATATAATAAAGTTGAGTTACAATATTACTAGAAGTGGTTAATTTTAATATTAAAAAAAAATTGGTACAAAAAAAATAATAAAAAAAGGGTTTACCGGGTCAATTTAACTGGTTTGAATTTTGACCAAACTGGTTCAACCGGGCCAAACCTGACTAGACATAGAACTGGTTCCCGGTTGTTGAACCGGCCGGTCCGGGCAGGGTCTGAAAACAGTTTCAGGCAATAATAGACCTGCATATTTTTAAATAGGCGTTGTGAATTAGTGGATCTTGTTGCATGATTTGAGAATGTACATTCTTAAAGTCTAATATTATCTAGTATACCATTTGCCTTAAGTTGAAGAGTGATAATTTTTAAAATTCCTTTGGTATAATAGAATTCTAAACTTTGTACCTTCTTCTAGTTGCTATGTTTTGATATGATTATAATTTAAATCATCTGGGAGCTTCTGCGATCCATATATGATGATTCTTCTGTGGCCCCATTGACATCTTATTTTCTTATTTTACTTATTAAATAAAAAAAAAACAAGACCGACGATAATTGTTTTGCATGTGCAGTTAGTTCTTGCAAACTTGAAGGAAGGCAGAAGGAATCTTTACGTGGTTATTTTTGACTATGTCTTGCATCAAATAAATGAGACATGCTTAGCTGCTGGAGTTTCTGAGTATAGCAATGATGAGAGTCAACCCGTTGCTACATTGCTCACTCTCGCAGATGCACCTGAAGCTTTGCATATTTCTGTCCGTCTTGGGGTGGAAGGTATTGGGGACCTTTTGAGAAGATCAACTGCTGCTGCATTGTCAAGATATGCCAACAGTGATCGCCTCAATATGGTGATGCCCTAATTCTTTTTTATTTACCAACCAGTTTATCAATTAATGGATAAGTTTCTGCTTTAATAATTTAGTAATACATTGAAATATCAAAGTATGCTTTTTTTTTCTATGTTTCCTAAATTGATAGCGTTTTAATGGGTTATTATGTGATCACAAAAGTTCTGGTTCTTATACTCACTAGGAAGAGATTTCTGATGACCTTATTTTAATTATGTCCCTCTGCAACCCCAAATAATGGACTCTGAGATTTTTGCCCCAATTTATTTGTCATTTTTATTTTGTAATTGTCATTATTATTATTGATCATGTGTACCATTATATTCATAATCATTATAAATGCTTCAGGCTTTTGTTCTTTTGCAAGAAATTTCTCTCATTTAGAAGTTTGTTAAATATCTGTTACTAGGAGTGTTTTTTGAAGCTAAAAAGGTCTGTCCGTTTTCTTCTTCTTTTTAGGGTGGGGTTGGGGTGTATCCTTAGTGCCTTGAATTTTTTTTACTTTTAACAAGCAGTGTGCCCCTTACACTCATATTACGTGGCATAAGAAGAGTTCCTTGTTTTATTAGGTATTTCCTGGATTTCTAAACCTTTTTATCTGTGAATCAGTATTGAATTACAACATTGATTCATCTACAACTTGAAGAATATACTTTCCTCATTTCATTTCACAGTTTGGTAGTTACTGCGAGCCTGCCCAGGCTTTCTACTGTCACTGTTCCAACATTTTGTACTTGTGCTTGGCCTTCATTGGACAGGGTATAGTTCACCAAATGCCTAAACAAGAAAACTTATAGCACATTTGGATTTGGGGATTTGGTAAAGTCCCCAATATAAAGCTGGCATACTAGTATTATGCTGCAATAGTAATTATATGCTATTCCCTCCATTCACAAAAGGAGTCCCATTTGTCAATTTATTTTTGTTCTGCAAAAACAGCCCACTTGTAGTGATTGTAGTATAAATTGACAGTTTGCTATCATAATTTCTTTTCATACCACAGTACTTAACTAACAACTTATTATTTTTAGGGGCATGTATGGAACAAAATATATCCTTAATATTCACAAATTTTGCAAACGGAACTTTTTTTGTGGAACAAAGGGAATATTATTTTTTTCTCTCAATAAATTGAAAGAAGGGAATAAAGTAATCTTTTATATTTCGTGTCATGGACATATCTTGTATGGAAATAGTAGAATGGTGTTCCTTTCTGCTGTACCTTTGTTTTTTTCAGTTGCTTGCCTTGCTCATCTTGTCCTATTAGAGTTTTGCAGTGCTAGTAGTATAAGATGCAGTGATTTGTATTAAATGTCTATTTGTTTATGTTTTGTTCTTTTAGAAAATTTAATCAATATTTTATATTTGTGTTTTGAAATTCTGTTTTATAAACTTGAATTCCTTTTAATTTGCAGCTCTTGGAGGAGATTATTGAGAAATTTGATACACTTGTACGTTCATTTACTCATTTAGACAAAGAGTTTTCCCACCTGAAACAGATATCCAAATCTTATAGTATTCTGGAAAGCATTGAGGATGTGAGAAACAGTGTTGGTATGAAAGCAAAGCTTGCATGGGCCACTTTACATTCTCTTCTTCATTCTGAAAGAATTGCTTATTGTCAGAATGGGTATGTATGGTTGGGTGATTTGCTTATGGCAGAAATTAACGAGGAAAAGGATGCACTATGGTCAAATATCAAAAAAATTCAGCAGAATATTTCACTTGCTGGTGTTAATGCTTATTCATCTTCTTTAGATGTTCCCTTGTCCATTTGGCTATGGTGTGGAATTTTGAAGTCAAAAAATAATCTCACCAGATGGGGCTTCTTGTATGTTCTAGATAGGCTACTTATGCGATGCAAATTTTTGTTAGATGAGAATAAACTTCAGCACTCTAGCAGCGAAGCGGTTGAAAGTTTACATGAAAAGAGTCGTCTTGAGAAAGCAAATGCAGTAATAGACATTATGAGTATTGCGCTTTCCTTGGTGGCTCAGATAAACGAAACAGACCGTCTAAATATTTTGCAGGTATTTCTTTTGGAGAACCTGTAGCAAAACCTGAAATATGGTCATGTTAGGGATTTTTATTTTTTTCATTTTTTTGTATCATCTTGTATAAAGATCCATACTCAACCAAAAAAAAAGTACCAACTTGACAAAAACCCGATAAATAACTGTGCCATATAACTAAAGATGTAAAATAATTTCGATTTTGTATGGTCCTTCATTTAAGTAATTGAATTGGTATTGTTTTAATTTTTCTTTTTCCTTTGCCTTAAACCTATTTAAAATAATTAGACAGATGGTAAAATGTTGTTGGTGAGCTCTCCTCTCTTCACAGTTTCAGCCACGGTTATCATTTTTTGTTATAGTGGTTGTATTGTTTAATTATCAACAAGGGTTTTACTTTTAGTTTAATGGACAATAATCAATTTCGCAGACTTCTGAAGCAAGTCCTCAAAACATAGTTAGCAAAGACTATGATATAGTTGGATTTAAATTTGATCATATTTTTAGCTATTTTAAAGATTAATGGCCAAACAAGTAAGATATTCAATAGACATAATTCATACAATGATGCAGTTTTACTCATGTGAGAGAGGACCTTGTGGAACTAACATTTTCACTTGTGGAAATATCAATTCCCTTTACATATTGTCGAAAGTGTTATAATATTCAGTGGAATGAATTAATTTCTCATAGTTTTTCTTATGCAAATTTGCTTATTAGAGTTTATCTTATAACCTTACTATGTTCTTCTTTTGGAAAACCATGTAATCGTACTCTGTTATGTCTCTTTGCTACTCCTTAACAGATGTGCTTTATTCTCTTTTCTCAACTGTGCCTGAAAGTTCTCCCTTCATCTTCAATGGCATGTGGAGATGCCATGCATGATGTTAAAACAGAGATCTTCTGTGAGGAGGAGACCATGGAGGATGCAAAAAGTAAATTCGGCAGCGACAGTGATACTCTTATCAGTGAAACGGCATCGATGGCTGCACTACTACTCCGAGGACAGGCCATTGTTCCCATGCAATTGGTTGCACGGGTTCCTGCTGCTTTGTTTTATTGGCCTTTGATTCAACTTGCTGGTGCAGCAACAGACAACATTGCATTGGGTGTTTCTGTTGGTAGTAAAGGAAGAGGAAACATACCTGGTGCTACATCAGATATACGAGCCACCCTTCTTTTACTTCTAATTGGAAAATGCACTGTTGATCCTGCCGCTTTTCAAGAAGTTGGTGGCGACGATTTCTTTAGGTAATTTTGCATTTCTGGGCTCTCTGAAGAAAGGTCTCGTCTTTGAATAAAAGATTTAATTCATGACTTTTCACTGTGGGTCTTTGGCAGGGTGCTGTTAGATGATACAGACTCAAGGGTTGCATATTACTCCTCAACTTTTCTTCTGAAGGCAGATACCTCATTTTTATCCACAACCATTTCTTTTAAGTTTTTCACTGAGTTTATTGGCAGTTGAAACTGATCTAATGCTTGGAATTTTGCAGAGAATGATGACAGAAGAACCGCAACGTTACCAACGTATGCTATCAAACCTTGTCTCCAGAGCTCAGCAGGTGAGAACCTATCTGCAATTTGACTTTAGCCTTAAATTTCTGACAATGTTAGAACTTGAAACAATTTTTATCATAAAATCTTTTAATGATTCATAAGCTCAACCATTTGCACTTTTTAATAGATGTGTTTGTTACAATTTACGTGATGGACTGCTGATTAGCAAAATTGCATAAAATCAGAAATAATTTATTGTATATGGCTGCATGTTTTTGTTTTATTTTTATGATCCTAGCTGAGAGAAATTCACAATAAGTTTCACCTAATTGCAACTCTTAGAATATTGACCTCCAAGTTCACAATTAATTTAACATATATATGGATTCAGCATTCTGCTACTGAGCTTCTCAAAATTAATTTTGCTGGACTTATTTTGTAAAATTCTTCCTGCTATTATCATACCTGATCCTGTGTCTGGTTCCTAGCTGTAATTGTTGAATACCTTTTCTCTATATTGTTAATCTTGATTACGAAAATTGACCGAAAGTTAGAAACTGAAATTTTGGAGGTTCATTAGTAGATTGTCTTACTTCAATTTAATATTTAATCCTTGCAATCCTATTGCCAAATTGGTTGATCAGATTCCCAGTAAAGTTCCTGTCTTCTTTCATTAAAAGGAAGAAGATTGTTGTTTGATAACTCTTAACCCTAAAATATGGCTAAAAATGGCAGGAATTGCCTTTTTCATCATCTCTAATATATTTTTTTAATGTTTTTCTTTTCATATTTTGCCTAGCACATTTCATTGAACTGACCTCTTGGTGTCTTCTGGTCTACTGCTATACTCCTGTGCAGAGTAACAATGAAAAGCTGTTGGAGAATCCATATCTTCAGATGCGAGGGATACTTCAGCTATTAAATGAGTGACTATGGAACTGGGTTGTGTTGGTTTTTTGCTCAATTTCGAGACTGCCTTTCTCAATCCATCATTGCTGATGACTCAAGTGTTTCAGTGGTGTTAAATCTGTGAATCATGAAGTTGCATACCTAAACTTTAACATGCACGTTTGGAATCTGATTCACAAAATCATGTTTATCCAGCCAAAAAATGTATTTGAGTAGAGAATATTAGTCACTCAAATACATGGCTTTAAAGGCGCCTATTACTGCTTCCCTACTGAGTTTTAATTAGAGCGCAGCATCATACATTTCCTTTTATATCTGTCACCAACTTTCGTTAATAGAATTTTTGGCTGGGGGATAACTTCACGTGGAGAGAAATTGTAAAGCTGACATTGATACGAAGATTTAGATTTGGTGGTTATCATTAAAAGTATGCCAAAGCACACGGTGTCTTGATTACCCTTTTGGGTACCTTGCATCAATAATCTATTGGAAGCATCATATCAGGGGATTGAACCATCTTCAGGTACCTTCTCTAAATAAACAAATGTAGATGTTTCTTCACCATCATTCCCTGTAAAAACAATTTTAGAGGCACCCTTGAAATCTTTTGTTTTCTTCTATACTTGTTCTTTCTTTTCCGTGGACCGAGAGCATTTAGACTAGGATGGCATAATATTAAGGGTCCCCATTGCCCAAAAGGTTTGTTAATTAAATCAAAAAGGTTAATATTGTTCTTTTATCAATATACATTGGTCAGAAATATCTTCTTGTTAATAGTTTCTTCTCCGCTAACTTTTAAACATATTAAAAATATTTTCTGTTTTAATGTGCAAAAAGCAGGTTGTGGTTCTTACGGCGCTGCATTTGTGTAGTTCGTGTACAGGATGATTTTTTCTATTGGTATTTGTTTCGTCATTCCTTGGAGCATAATCCTGCAGGCACGTCAATTCATCAAGGCTTTTTTCACTTGACTGAACTGATGACAGTCTTATGATGCAATTTTATAGGATAACAAAGTTGGAAACTCTTATCGAGGGTGTCAACAACGGGTGCCTGGTATAATTTCTGATCTATAGATTGCTTTTCAATTTTTCTTTTGTAAATGTGTGGATTTTAGTTCTTATATCCCCTACTTCTCTCACTTCTTTTGCTAACCTTAATATCATTGTATTGGGGTGGTTGTAAAGTAACTGCTGAGAAATTTTTCCTTGTAATGCTTGTGACATGAAAATGAAAGAAAGTTCATACTTTTTAAGTGCTTCTCATCCCTGAATCATATTCACGTTGTAAATGACTGGTTTTCATGTGAAACTCGAAATCTCAAGCAGCTCAAATCACTTTTTTAAGAGGTTATATAGATTTATTTTTTTATTTATAAACTGAGGATAACAATTTCGAATCCCTGAAAGAATCAGGTGTATTTTACCTTGCCCCTCTGGTTTCTGTATTTTGACCTGATTTCACCAAGAAGTCCTGCAAACTACCTCATTGAAAACAAGCCAAAGATAAAAAAAAAAAAAAGAGTAATGTTGCATGACATTGCCTATTTTAATGATAATTTATGCCATAGTCTCAATCCAAATGTGAGTATTTATTGAATTCTGTTAAATGAAATGGGAACGCGAGCTTTAAAATGAAGGAAGAATAATAATAATAATAATAATAATAATAATAATAATAATAATGGAGTGAAAAATACTACAATAACGTGAGCACAACAATATGTCCACAGATATAACAAGCATAACTAGTATTATCTAATCCGATTCACTAGACTTAAATTTCCCTCTCGTCTATCTAATTTAATTAGGCACAATTTTTTATTTTATCTTTTAGTATTTTATTGCACTCCCCACATCTCTTGCGACCTAATTCTATCAGCCTGTACGAGTACAGTGATTTATTCAATTCTTGATTTTTTTTTTCTTAACATGGTAACAAAATTGGTTTCGTTATCTTTCATATTACTATTATTAATATAACTAGGAGTAGAACAAATTACACATTTGATATCTTACATTTACAGACTTAAACTGATTTTCATATTTTAACCATTAAGAAAGAAAGAAAAATATCAACTGATGCACAGCCTTTCCCACCATATACCAAAAGAATATAAATAACTAGATGTAATAATACTGAGTGAGCCAACTAGTTCGATCAGTAAAATTCCTCAACATGACGGATAGCCAAATGTTTAATGAAATTAGAATGGGAAATTAGTCAATGAGGGAAATGACAAATCCCAGAATAGCTTTACTGACCACCCTACATAGTCTCATATATTGATTTTTTTTTCTTCAAACAATCCACCCGAAAACAAAGCTCCTGGTTTCATTCTTTAAATAGTTGTTGGCCACTCAACAAGATATTTCTGGGAGTGAGCAAAGTAAGAAGCATGTGGAGCATCCCATGAAAATATATAGGAAACCATTGTTTATCGCAGGTGTACAGAGTAGTCTTGCATTGAAAACACTTCAAACATGATTTTCCTGAACGTGCCTTTTGTGATCCCTTTCTGAATAAGCAAGCTTTACCACCCCATCTCTATCTTCTGGAAAGTCATGGTGATTATGGTGATGGGATGCAGGTATATAATCTTGCCGCTGCTTTCCCTCCATTGGTTTTTCAGGTGGGCTCCCAGTCTTCCTCTTGCGATTGCTCGACTTTGGTGACCGATATCCCCGGCCAGCATCATCAAAAGTTGCCACTTCCCCTTCTTCTACGTTGTCAAAATCTTGTCCAGATGCCGACTGCCATTTTGTTCCTTGGTGGCCATCTTCATCCTCATCATCTTGCTTCACATGATGGCCATAGTCATGATCTGGCCGATTTGGAGGCTTGGACCAGTTTTGCTTTCTCTCCCACTTGATTTTCTCGCTCTCGGCAGCCAGTTCAATACCATCTTCTAGTTCCCTCTCAATGAGATCATCCTCGTCAGTGAAGTCCATTTTCCGAGCTGTAGCACCACGGGCCTTCTTTCGTTTCTCTAGAGCTGCTTTTACCTTGTCTTTGTCAATTCTTTTCATAGCATCTTGCGGTGACTGACCAAGTGTGCTGTCTTTGTAATCAAGATTTCGACCATGATATTTGTCCTTCGAGTCTCCTGATTCCCTTGTGTCACTTCTCCCAGCATTCCTTTCTCGGTCTTCCTCACCATGTCCCTCAGAACCAAAATTTGAATTACTCTGGACTTCCCCCATGTTCCCCTGGTGTTGAAATGGTTCTGAGTCATAATGCTGACTGTCATTAATCTCACCATCTCTCTTGTAGTCAGGTATGCTGTTCACATCTGAGCTTGCACAATCATTACTTCGAGTTTGAGTCACCCTTGAAGGAGCAGCATAATTATCAAGATAAGACTGATCAGGAACAGGACGAGATGATGCTGACTTTAAGGTTCCTGGTTTTGAAGTAGCACCTCCTCCCTGAGAATTACTATTATTTGGCATATGTTCTTCAGTTGCAAAAGGACCTTTTGTAGTGGCTCGTGGTGTAACTCCACCTCCAGCACTTCCTTCTACTTCACTAGTCTGAGAAGGTGGCACTCTATTTTGCTCATATAGTTCTAGCATTTGATTGCTAACCTCTGCAAGGAACAAGAATTACTGTTAAAAAGGGAACAGTCAAAACACCCATAAATCTCTTTAGAACCACATTCAGCTACATAAATGTCATATCATGCATTACGAAATCCCCGATCCCACCTTTTCAAAACAAGCAAAAATACAAATTGAATAAAAGCATCATGGTTTAAATTTATGTTTCCATTTTTCCATTATTGTGGAGTGAGAATATGGCAATGAAGCAAGCATAGCTGCCAAAAAATCCAATATAAAAAACACTGGTGCTTGTAGAAAGGCAGGACACCAACCCTCTAATTGGCGTGGGGTGACATCGAACTCTTGCCACCAAACCTTCTCGCCTTCAGATGGGAGCTTTACTTTGAGAAACTTGGCAGCAAGGAAAATGGCACCTGCTGCAATGTGATGGGGCTTAAATTGCAAGCATAGAGATGTCCGAAGCCTGCATACCACTTTCCCAGGTCAAAAAGATACATGAAGATTGACCATGGATGGGGCATTATACAAGCATAATAAGCAACACCATACCCATCGTTCACAAAATTCCATGCAACTTGAGCCAGGGCATTTTGAGCAACTTTAAATTTCTTTATAGCCTCTACAAGGGGCTTATATGGATGATGCACATTAAGATCAAATCCGAGAGTAGCAAGTACAACCCTTTCTCCCAATAAAATCAGTTCTTTTTGTTGTTCGTATACCTCCTGCATGATAAATACGGAAATATCAGACATTAAGTAGAGACAGGTGCTGCTCTAAGTATGCCTACAAAGCTACTTTGGAAAGGGAAAAAATTACATCCAGAAGGATCCTTCAAGTCCACATACCCGCTGATCTATCAATATTAGTAAAACAACCAGTAATGAAACTAAAATTGCTTTCATCCACAGGCATTTTGAAAATAAAAGGCAGAATTATGAAGCAATCAAAGTGTGTTATAAGGGTTATGCCAATCAGACAATATCGGTAACAAGTATTGCCACTATAATCAATCAACAAAATGAACAATATCTCAAGACCAGTGTGTAATAAAGGATAGTATAAACAACCAACAAAACAAACATTACCTTTTGCTTTATCCTCTGTACTGCAGCAGTATCCTTTTTATGAATAATTTCATAAGAAACAAGAATGACATCTTTTAAAGGACGAGGAGTTTCTTCAACTTTTCCCGCAAGAAACATACATACTGTTGCAATTGTCTGCAAGAAAGTTTTGAGACAAGTTCAGTACTACATTAATTCTTCCGCACAAAACCAAATTGTAACTCAAGTTTTCTTCATAAATATTCCTTTCTGGCATTAGTTTGATGACTACAAAAAGTTTCCTAAAACAATTAGAGGCATGTCAGGAATGAAGGCTTGAGAAACTTCATTGTGGGCAGAAGCACCATCCTTTATTTTGGAACACTGGTCATGGTAAAAGTGTCAGCTGATGGTACGTTTTACCACTTTATATGCTCGTCCAACTTTCTCAAAATCAAAAATGCATATATAACATGAAGTACTTTAAGAAACTGGTTTGCTCTTCAAAGAATACATAAGCATGCTATTAAAAGAGACGCAACAAGTTCTCACCATCGACCAATAGATCAAACAAAAGATCTTCTGATCTCATGTATAAGGGAAGCACTAACCACGTCCATTACTCTTGCCTACGAAGCAATGTAGAATAATTGAAAATGAAGAACATGTTTTTTTTCTCAATAATGGACAGACCACTTTGCATATATGCCAAAGGTGATTGAGACGAAGAATAAATATCACACAATAATCTCGCACAAAATTCAATCAATTATAATAATTCAATGTATCAAAATAATGAAGTACATCACTATTTATAATACTTATAGACAACTTTCCTAACTTGAACTCAAAAAAGATAACTACAAATCAAATAACATATAAGATAAATACAAATTAAAAGGAAACTAAACAACTTCTAATTCATGGGATTCCAAAGGCTCTTTTATATTGTTTTAACTAACTTTCACGGGCTCGTCCTACATCAGCTAAAAAAAATCTGACTCTGTCGAGTTAGAAACACCAACACAAGAACAATTACGTCAAATCACCAAGGAAGTTTTCGCAAGCTTCAAATTAATTTGACATGTCGAGAGCACAAGAGTGAATTTGGTAGTGCCTTTGATAATCGAATAGATATTAGCACGAGCATCATGTTGCACATGATGATCCCATAGTCATTTACGCCCTAAGATAATGTGACAAACCTTAAGGGGTAGAATATCACACATAACGGTATCCGTAAGCTTGCCAACAGAAAATGTAACCAAACATTGCTGGGTAACCCGCAACTTTGTATTGGTAACCCATGCAACATCATACGGCTCCGGGTGAGACTCAACTTTTAACCCAAGTTTCTTAACTGCTTCCTCAGAGAGCACACAAGTCCCGCATATGACTCATCTGAAAAATTCACCCACGATGGGTTTTAGGATCATCCTTATGTTTATGAGCAACAAAGGTCGAAGAACACCTAAATATCTTTCCAAATGAACATCAGCTTCTAAATCTTGCTCATCGGGCTAATAACCGTCGTCTATCGGCTAGCAAACCTCTTCGTTTATGTCAGCTTTTCCGCACACTTTGTCAACAATAGCAAGTTGCCTTGAGGGAGAAGAGGTAACATTCATCTTTGGGAAAGGTTATTCAAAAGACATGTGACCAAAACCACGTCAATAGCACCTACACGTATGATTGTTACTAGCATTAGAAGAACCTGGGGCACGATTAGGCCTGCTAATAGCTGAAGGGCTTATTGATGATCTTTCCATTGGCCTATTTAAAACAAGCTCCACAAAGGTACGCTCCCTCCGAGTTTGGACTTGTATTGGAGGCCTAACAGAATTCTTTTTCAAACTATCCACTATTTGGGTGGCAACTTGAACAGCATCATCTAAGAGCAAGAGTTTACATGTAGCTAACCTACGTGCAATCTCCAGACTCAATCCTCGACGATACATAGAGATTAAAACTTCAACTTTCAGACTGTATAACCAAACTGTAGAACATTAAAGTATACTCGGCTACAGATTTACTTCCTTGTACCAGCTCAATTAACTACAAATATGCTCGCTCCTTGTAATCAGAAGGAACAAAACATCGTGCCAATGCAGCTTTCATATCTTCACATCTTCTCACAGCTGTATACAAATTTCGCTGATATTGATCCCACCAAATTCAAGTTTTTCCTTTCAACTTCACTTCAACAAAGAAGAGTTTCCTTTCATCGGATAATTCATACCAACGAAAAAAGCTCTCCAAACTATGAATTCAATCGAAGAATGTTTCGGGACCATTATCGTCATTGAAATCTCCATCTAATTTTGCTTCGCTATCCACTGCATTCATCCTAGGACGTGGATTAGGGTCATGTTATTGTAGTCTCAAATGATTAAGATCCGGGATGTGGTCTTCTAAATTTTTATAAGCATCTTTTTGTCCCTTCTCTTATCTACGCGTTTCGTGAGTACATCAACTTTTACTTTAAGTGTTGTAATAGAAGCCTGAACATTTGCAGTAAGTGTTATGATTGAATTGTCAATCCTTTCGAGACGCTCATCTTGTTGTAACACATAAACATCAAGCTTGGCGTTGATTTCTCCGACATTAACCATGATCCTGGGAATAAAAATACTCTTCTTTTTTTTGCTCTAGAGACTTAAGTGTAGGAAGTATAAATTAACAGGGGCTGAACTGAAACTACTGAAACTTCAGGGGAAGAAATGAAAGAAAATGAAACTACATGGACTGATATGTAAAATTTTAGGGGGTATTTATAAATTTAAGAAAACTTGAGGGGCTAAACTAGAAAACTATAAAAACTTTGGGGTATCTAATAATAATTACCATGAGATATTTAAAATCAGATTGGGCTAGTCTCTTTTTTTTCCTTTCTGTACGACAGAGTAGCAGAGAACGAAGATGACAATAGCGGTGGGAAACAGCGGTAAAGATGGCGAGGTACAACAGCGGCTAGTTTTCACTTCTCTTTCAGTTTTCGTTTCCTCTCTTCTATCTTTCTTTTTGTTGGTCTGTTTGTAACTAAAAAAGTGGGTTGTAATCTAGGGTTGCTTGATTTGGATGGAGATTGAAATTTGGGGATTATGAAGGTTAACTATGATAGTACGTTGTAGGCGATGATGATGTTACGTTTTGGGTTTGGGAGATGGTTTAGGGTTTGGATAAGGCTTTGTTTGACTGGTAGTTTGTTTTTGTGATGATGATGGGACAATGATTTTGGGACGGGTATGTGGGACGCAGAAGGTTGTGGATTTGGGTTGGGCTCTGATACCAAAATGATGGGGACGGGGTTTTGGTACGAAGAATAAATATCACACAATAATCTCACACAAAATTCAATCAATTCTAATTATTCCATATATCAAAATAATGAAGTACATCACTATTTGTAATATTCCTAGACAACTTTCCTAACATATCTTGAACTCTAATAAGATAATTACAAATCAAATAAGATAAAAGATAAATACAAATTAAAGAAACTAAACTTCTAATTCATGGACTTCCAAAGCCTCTTATATTGTTCTAACTAACTTTCACGGGCTCGTCCAATATCAAAAGGTTATATTCATAGTTATCAAGGCGACGAGTCGAGTCGAGTTGACAAGTCGAGGATAGGCGACAGCAAGGAGCTTAAGCGCTTAGGCGACGAGGCGCCCGACTATTCGTCCACAAGTCGACATGTCATTAACAATGTAAATTTTATACGAATAAAATTATATATATTTAATATTTATATAAATATTGATATATTTATTTTTATAATGATTTACCATATTCATAATACAGGTTATAGCATATCAAATCACAATAAAAAGTGAACAAGATCAAGTCAAAATGGATAATTTTATTATAGTTGTACACTTGTAATTTTTTGATCTTATACCAAATTCAAATTATATTAAATGGTGATACCTTTGTAATATTTAGTTTAATCCAATATAATTCTTAAATTTATGTTTAGTTTCTTAAGTTTTATATATATATATATATATATATATATATAATATCATAAATTTCAATACTAAAAATTCAATAATTTATGATAAAACAAGTAAACAATCATCAATTTGCATAACTTAATAGTTTAAATACAAACAACTTGTGAGTGAGTGAGTGAGTGAAATTGGTTTAATAGTTTAAAATACTAACAATTTTGAAGTTTAAAATTTACCATGTGAGTGAGTGAAATTTAATAGGTTTAAAGCTTATAATAATAGGTTTAAATGGATAGGTTTAATAGTTAGTAGCTTAAATTTAATAGGTTTACTTTATTTCCGATGAATAATTTAATGGGTCACTAATTCACAATTAGTCAGTAGCCTTCAAAGGGGAACAATTGAACAAGCCCAAACAAATTAACACTCCATTACGTTAAAGCCTTAAAAGGAAAGAAAACTCTGCTTACCAACCACGCCGAGTCGCTGACCAACAAATCCCTTTTGATTGCCAACAGAAGAACACATGTATACTCTGCTTACGAACCATGCCGAGTCGCCGACCAACAAATCCCTTTTGATTGCCGACTGAAGAAGTCTAACCGAAAAAAGAGGAAGGAGATGCAGCCAAGTCCAACCAGAAGAAGAGACACAGCCGAAACAGTTGAAGGAAGAAGACGAAGGATTCATGCCGACCAATTAAACCTTTTTTGATCGCCGACAAAAGAGGAAGGAGAAGAAAGAGTCGCGATCCAGAAGCTTTTGTTTTCCGAAGTAAGTTCGACTGTTCAAATCCTTATCTTTATTTTATTAGTTTGGGTCTTTATTCTTTAATCTAGGTGGATTATGGGTCAAATAGATTTTGGGTTAAATTCTGAGTTGAGAGTTAGTCGATTAACCAACAAAACGAGCAAGCCGTCCGCTTCGGACGACAACCAATTTGCCAAATCGTGCGACTTAGCCACTGAACCCAAAGCGAGCCCTCGACTTGGAATGTAGCCACCGCCTGGATGCTTACGATCAAACCATGGTTATATTTAATCAGCACCTTCAAGCACCCTACATGGGATGACCACGTTCATACTATGTTTCTTTCAAGACGCTGTTAATCTGACTCCAATTTCATCTCCCTCCCATATCACTGGATACCATAGAACACTCCAGCCATCACAAATATGATTCTTTAATTATTATTTTTTAAAAATTATTCAGTACTACAAATCTGATTCCAGGGATTAGACTTCATCTAAGCCTATTAGAAGATCTTTTGGATTTCTCATCCATAAATTTAGTTTAACCTAAAATGTCAATTATAAATTCCAAAAAGCTCTCAATTTCCACATTCAGAATTACTCAAGTGAATTTTCCACAGTTTATGGTTCAGAGTCCTTTTCATGGCATTCAGAAGGGATGTTTGATGTTTGGCAGATAAGTCGTAAGGAATACAAGTTGTGCTGGAAGACATTAGATCGAAGGCATATCTGTCTGACATTAGGACGACCCCCCCCCCCCGGGCTCCTCGCGAAAATATGTAGCAACAACACCTTACAAATGTGTCACCCCTTTTGACAATTAATTTTCAGTTTTTGATGGCATGGAAAAATAGGAGTTCCTCTAGGAAGGAAATGATCAAATGACTTTAAAAATCATTCTACACTCGTAATTTTCCTATATTAGTAAGCCGTACACAGTTTCTTTAGTTGGTTGTTCACTTTACATGAGATTAAAGAGGGGGCCAGCAGGGCAGTGAAGGCTCACTAGGTAGACAGCGAGCGAGCAGCAAGCACCTACTCCAACCAAAATGAAAAAAAGCAAGCAAAATGCAAAGAGAGAATCTATTAGAGAAAGTTGATACGTGCTCTTCCATTTTTTCATGGATAAACAGTTCAAATACCCATGGATTTGCCGTTTGTGACCACCTTCATGTAATTCGAAAACATTAGTTTCACAGAAGCTTCTTGTTCATACTATCAAATGGTACTATTCAATAATGCCTGTCTAGTAGCCACCCAACCCAACCCAACCCAAGTTAAAATTCAAAATTTAAAATATATGTCCTATATAAATGCCAGGAGACATGACCTTTTAAGGCCATCATAGACAAAAAGTACCATGTGCACAAGCCGGGAGTTGCTAAATGAGAATATTAAGATGGATGTGTGGCCATATGAGATTGGATTGGTCAGAACGAGTATATAAGAAATACACCACTTGAGGAGAAGATGAGACAACAAAGTGTATGTAAGAAAACAACACGAATTTCATTGCTTTGCATGAACATAAAACAGATGTCCGGTGACAAGGGCCTTATGAGGTCTGCAATCCTGATAGTAATCATTAGTACTAATCTTTGTAAAACAAAGTACCCCAAAAAAATGAGACTTTGGAAGGCCTTTGGTTTACATATATCCAAAATCAATGGGAAATTTATATGTACAAGATATATAGTTTTATTTATATAATATATATATATATATATATGTATGTGTGTGTACATACATATATATATATACAGAATGATCCATAGCAACCACTGGCTATGGGTCATTCTCCGACCAACTGATCTGTGGTCGCTCATTGCAATCACGGACAGCTGAGATTATTAGTATCCGCAAGAAGTTCTTGCGGAGACTCATTAGTATCCGTAAGAACTTGCGAATACTTTTACGTTAAAAATTCAAAAACTGTTAGAACACTCCTCTCCTAACCCATTTTTTTCTCTTTCTTCACTCAAACTTCAAAATTTAATAACTTTTTTGTTACAAATCCAAAATTATTAATCAATACATTGTTAAAAAGGTCTCAAAAAGATCTTCAAAACAAGAGGCATTATTGAAATGTTTTGATGTCGTTAACACGTCAGAAGTTGCAACAAAAGCTCATTCCGGTGTATTTCAAAATACAAAATTTTAACTCTTATTTTGGTCATTTTAAACTAAAAAAAAAGATATTAATAAGGTATCTTGTTTTAAAAATCTTTTCAAGACCTATTTAATGATATATAAATTAACAACTTAGGATTTGTAACAAAAAAATTCTTGAATTTTATAGTTCGAGTGAAGAAAGAGAAAAGGTTGGGTTAAGAGAGTGTTCTGACATTTTTTGAATTTTTTAACGTAAAAAGTATCCGCAAGTTCCTACGAATACTAATTAGTCTCCGCAAGAACTTCTTACAGATACTAATAATCTCCTTTTAATCTTAATGGTCCATGATTTCAATGAGGGACCACAGATCAGTTGGTTGGTGAATGACCCCGGTGAATGACCCATACATACATACATATATATATATATATATATATATCCAAAGAGAAAAGGTACTCAATTGACCTAAAGTCCATATACATTAATCAGAGCATATCTGAACCAAAGGGAGCAAAATAATCTAAGATTACATTTTATAAGATTCTAAATACGGGAGATTCCTTACAAAGTTAAATTCCAAGATATGGTTTTTCCATCATTTATTTATGAACCTAAATTGAGAGCATCATGAAGCGAAGAGATACACCACAAACGATTAAATGCTAGAGTAATAATTAACTCCAACCAATGTCCTCCCAAAGCCAAATATGATACCAATCACCAACCAGTATCTCAAGTGAAACAAAAGAATATACGGAGATGACTTACCAAGAACTTGCATGACAAACATAAAGTCAAAGCCTTGTATCTTACCTTCAATTGCATAGTGAACTTTCTCTTTATAACTCCATGCCAAACGGAATTTAGTTCCAAAAGAAATCTCCAAAGCCAACTTACCCACAAAATTAATATTCATAAGGACTAAATTACCCAATTCCAATACTCCCTCCTCGGACAAACACACCATTTCTCACATGACCAAGTGATTCTTCTCATCGCCAACTCCCAACCAAAGGAATTCGCAAATCAATTTCTCTGATGAACAAAGAACACTAACCAAGATCCTAAACAAAGATGTATAATACAAGGCTGTAAAATAAACCGAGTCGAACCGAGTATTGAGTTACTCAGATTTAGTTCACAAAATTTATTGAATATGAAATAAAATTTGATTGAAGCTCATTTAGCTACCGAGTCTAGCACAATCTCGAATCGAGCCCGAGCAGTTTGAACTTTTCGAACGAGTATGATCCGAGTATCAATAGAAAATTACAATTTGAGGAGGTTCGAGTAAATTATCGACCTTTAAAATTTGTTCATATTTGACTCATTTATATTTCGAGTAAAGCTCGAATCGAACTTTTAGTCGAGCAAATACGAATCGAACCCGACTTGTTTGTTCATTTTTCAGCCTTAAATACAAGGGTATACTAGGCAAATAAACCTGAATCAAAGTAATCCTACCACCTAGGAAAATATATGCACCTTTCTAAAAATCTATCATTAGGTCACTCTTTCAACTATTGAAAAAAACAAACAAACGCAGGCTTCCCACCAAGTGACACACGAAGATAAGTAAAAAATCCTCAATCACACAACCAGCCAAAGAGGAAGAATAAGGTAGAAGCCCCCAGTATCCATATTAATCCCACGCCACCTGGAAAATTAACTATCGTCCAAAAACAACATCAAACACTTTAAGAATTGTTAATACATTCTTAAAGCCTTGAAGCCCCCCCGAAAAGAAAGAGAAGGAGATGTGCGTTTAATTACTGAATTTTTATAAGTTGATACACAAATAATATCAACCATGCATGCATCCACACACATACATTGATATTCATTAGTAATAGATACCAGTTTTACATTATTTGTTACGTATAAGCATATATCCATGTGAATAGTTATTAAATTGTTTTCACATGGATAATTATTACTCCCTCTACCAGGATTTCCTTAAATTCGCGAAATCCTAAAATTTAGTATTGATGTAAATTTGTGAATTATATAAGTTCTGAAAACAACAAAGTTTGTAACTAGTAATACTTCTTAGAGAGTTTATAATATTGAATTAACTAAAATCAAATGGATATTGATTTTACAAACAGTTACCTAATGTCTTCAAACAGTTAAAATGGATTCTCTCTGTAGAAAAGAGGTAGCATGTCACTAAATAAAAAAACGTCAAAAGGGCAAAACCGCATACAACTAACAAGCAGTATACACAAAAACAAAAGAAAGTCCCAACTATCCCAAAAAAACACCAAAGGGGCCAGCAGAGACTACACAGTCAAGGAGCACCAAGATCCCAAAATTATCATAGCACAAATCCTCTATATATAAACTCAGTAAAAGGAATAGCATTCCATTTGACAAAAAAGTTCCTGCAAGTGTTTCGGTCAGTGGAATGACTTTTTCACAAATTTTCCTCCATTTGACAAAAAGAACATGAAACAAAGCATAGGGGGTCTAACTTTACAAACTCATCATTTTTCCTCTCAAAACATCTCCAATTTTTCTCCCTCCATATCGACCACATAATAAATAAAGCACCATTTCCCACTTCCTCATCTGCCTATGCACACCCCTCCAACCACTATCATTTTAGAAACAGAATAACACAACACATGAAGCCCAGAAGGGATAACAAATCATTCCATAACTGACGAACATAAGAGCAATGAAAATGAAAGATATCGATGCCTTCCTGACATGGAGGAAGTTATTTGTGAAGATCGAGTTTAATTTATATTTCGGAATATATGGAAATTTTAAACAATTATTGTATTTCTATATATTATTCAGGTTAGCCTAGTAGGTTTAATTATTTTTTGGCCTGCTTATGTTTTGGGCTTAATTTTTAAGTTTATTGGATTTTATTTATTTTTAGGGTTTAGGTAGTATAAATAGTTCTTAGGGCTATTATTACAGAACAACTCTCATTATTAAATTATCAAATTATTTTGACAGCTACTTTACAGTCTTTTATCTCTTCTTTGTGGATTTCTATGATCGCAAAGTTCCAGATTCAATTCTTGTGATTATTTTTGTTGTTTATCAGTCTTCCATTGTGTCAATTGGCATCAAAGCCTAGGAATTAGCCCATGACAAGGACTGTTGTACTGATTAAGCTAGAGATAACCCAATCCGATGTCAATGTGAAGGAGAATGATGTCGATCGAAGCTTCTTATCCGGGATTGCGAGCAACCGTTCATTCATCGTGGGGACTAGTTAAAACTAGTTGAATTTATCTTTAACTTTCTGTTTTTATCATAAAAATGAGAGTGCTCCATTATTCACGGACAAAAACAACCCATCATCGCTGAAAAGGAGTTTCACCGCTCCTAACCACTTGTTCAATTTCCAGAGCCATCCATATTGTTTTAAAAAAAAAAGAGTAACCCGCAACCGCCATTGCATCCTTTGTTTTCAAACTTGGCTAGCCGAAATTTCAAATCTCAACAAAGGTATTTGGTATTTCGTCTTGTGATTTATTTTGGGTAGGTTACAATTTGATTCCTCCTGTTATGTAACTTATTATGTTTGGCACCACAAATCCTGACCATTTTCAATTTGACCATGCGGCTAGTAAATATACTTGATCTAAAGTTATGGACGTGAGACTTAACTGTTTGGCTAAACGTTCCCTTGAGCTTTCAGTTTTTACAGTTTAGTCCTTGTATCTTATTATTAAAATGTCTCGAGCTATAAAAGTAAAAATCTCACAAGTCAAGGACAAAATTTGTTATCTTAATGATCAATGTGAATTGTTGGATTATTAAATTAATGTGTGTCATGGTAAAAACTTGTTTCGTCAAACGGAAATTTCTTTTCTAATTGGTGAAGTTAATAGGTGTTGAAAGAATTTATTAACTTGTACGAAAAATTTTCAAAAAAGTTATAGTGCCATCAATCTTACTTCTCAGTCATGTGATTTGTTCCTTTTAGTAGAGAATGTGGAAGACATGAAAGAGGAGGTTGAAGAAGGGGCTATAGTTAAAGACGAAGCAAGCTTAGTGGTTGAGGAGGATCATGATTTGGAGTCGACACAATATACGGATGCAGATATTATGAAAAATGAGACTTCATATTCCTGTCTTCGCGATCATGGAAATTTTTTATTTCATCATTCCTGATCATCTGTTGAAATTCCAAGTTAATATGAAAGCTTTGATTATTTCAAAGTTATTTCCAAAAAAATTCATGGACCAACAACATCCAGCAAAATTTGTCCAAAGAGATTGGGAATTTCTAAGTCTTGGTGTTTTGACACTAGTACATTTTAAAATTTGTGGTCGAATTTTCTCCTAGGGAGAATGACATGGGGGAAGTTATCGATGAAGATTGAATTTAATTTATATTTTGGAATGTTTGGATATTTTAAACAATTATTCTATTTTTATTTATTATTTAGGTTAGGCTGGTAGGTTTAGTTATTTTTGGGCCCGTTTGCATTTTGGGCTTAATTTTTAAGTTAATTGGATTTTCTTTATTTTTAGGGTTTGGATAGTATAAATAGTGTATTATGGAACAACTCTCATTATTATTGAATTATCGGATTATTGTGACGACTGGTCCCACAATCTTTTATCTCTCCTTTGTGGATTCCTTTGATCGCAAAGTTTCATATTCAATTTCTGTGATTGATTCTATTTTACACGTCTTCCACTGCCATTTCCCCTTGTGAAAGCAACACCATTATATCAAAATTTGCCACCTCTTTCGCAAATTATCAGTTGTAAGAATAGCACCATGAGCGACACTGCTCATAAAAAACGCAGTATTAACCAAGGCCAAAGTTTTCCAATTTTCCTTCCACGAGAAGCTATTTAAAATCCCATAATAGCTTTTTACTAAGAACTTTCTAGCTATCATTCCCTTTTAATTTCATTTCATCCCCTAATACAATTGCACTCCATGAATCACGTCTAAAAAGAATTCCACTTCATCCAATATCAATCTTGAAACCAAAGCCCAAACCTTGGATTCCATAACTTCAGTCACAACATCCGCCACGTTGCACACTCTATCTACCAAAATTTATGTTGATATCTCACTCAAATGCTTCTCACCAAACAAAGAATCCTGGAAGAATCTAACCCCTAAAGGCATCCCCAATTACCAAACATATATTACTACCAAAGTCCACTCCACAACTAGCTATGTATTTCCTTAAATCAACGCATGCGGCAACCTCAATCCCTCATTTTTCAACCAAACTTATTCTCCTTACAATGACTTGCTACCACTATCCTCCACAAACTCCCCATATCTACCATAAATCTCCAAAGCCATTCCCCTCATCAATCAATGAACTTGCATAGATCTCTAATCTCTAAAGTCAAAACATTGTCTGTTACATAAATATATACATTAGCAACTTCCTATGCTCAAGCTCGTGCTTACATGTGAAGAGTGCCTATTCTTGCATGCCACATTTTAGGTGCCTAATACTGCCTATACTTGCATGCTACATTTTGGGTGCCTATGATACTTTGAATGAATTAACTTTCAATATAACAAAAATCTCAAAAAGCATCTAAAGATGAAAAGCATCTTCCGCTCCTACATGAACAGCAGTAAGAATTTGAAATTCCGCAAGCTCAAGTACACAATCAAGCTCAAGTCCACTTTTAGTTGAATATTAAAAGCTAGCGTAATGGTATTCAAAAGACACCGAAAAGCCTTTTGTAAAGCCAGTACCCAGAGGTTTCTTTCCTTGCCCTTGCAAAGGCTCAAAATCTTACCACTAACAAATCACTCCTTGTAAACCATAAAAAACAGGGTTATTTGCAGCTTCATAGACAAATATACCATCTACCATCAGATTATCATCATTCTCTTATGCAGCCACGATAAAAGTTCTGGGAAGGTCTTGGCTTCCTGCGTCACCTACTCTTTGATTAGTGTCCCCAATTTACGCTCTTCACATATTCAGCAATGTCGTCTCACATGCCCGGACAGTAGTACCCCCACTTTTAAAAGGCTTGGTGGTCCACATCCTCTCTGCTCTTAATAATTACTATGCGAGCTACGTCTTGAAGATGCAGAAGGAGAAAAGAACCAAAGCACTCTAAGTTCAGCATGGAATAAGACCCATTTTTCCCAAGTTATACCTAATAGTATGCATAACACCACATCCTCACACCTATCTCCTCTCCCTTGTCCACACAAAACTACAAATACACACAAAAAATAAAAATAAAAAAGGAGATTCGAAAAAATGAACTCCGACCCCTATTTAATAACCAATAAAATTTTTCTCTCCACTTCAACTTTCTCCATTTACTTGCACATCTTCCCTTTTTTTCCTTTCTTTTTCTAATGATCCCATCAGCTTAGATCCTTGTTTAAACTAAATTTCGTTCATTCATTTAAGTTTAAGCCAAGATATTGATCAGCAGAAAATAGGATTTGATTTCTCTTTACATAAAATATTCTTAAAGAGTGACTAAATTATCTAATTTCTAGTAGTTTGAGATACACTGATAGAGAACACTTGAAACACATTGCTGAAAGAGAAAAAGAAAGACTAAAAATTATAAACAGGAAGTACAGTTTATGTTGGTTGTTGCATATGGATTATGCTTAGTTACTAATTTTCATGATTTTTCATGAAATATATATAAACTGGGAACGTTTTCAACAAAAATAATCATAAAACTTCAACCAAGGATATTGAGGATAAAAGATAATTCCAAACAAATACAAATTTCATATACCTTTTCTTTTAATTAAGGGAAAAACTGGGAACTTTTAAAATTTTATGCATGCAGGTACGCTGGCCAGAACATAAAAGTTGATGCAAGCGAATGAGGCCCTCCATCCCCCCCCCCCAAAACACCTCTCACGAAAATAAAAATAAAAAAACAATGTTCAAGTAAAACGAGGGAGAACTCACCCTCCTGTCATTCTTTGCATGAGATTGACGAAGGAAGAAACGATGACAAAAAATTATTGCCGTAGCAATGGTTACCTGGGGCCTGCATGCAAACATTCAACACAAATAATGCTGACCCAAAATTTTATTGTTCAGGCATGAAGTAGTATATAGTATCAAAAGGGGAATCATATAGCATTAAGTTCAAAACACCATTAACTGATGATGAAATCATTGGCTCATTGCTATCTTCTAACCAAATCATGAATGCTGACCCAAAATAGTTGGAGCTAATTTCACATAGCTCTTACAATGTATTTGATATACCACATACATCAATTTTATATTCGAAGTTGAAAATTGACTTATCCTCGATACAGGGGAAGTAAGGTTGTACAGTCACTACAGCAAGTCAATTCTTTCACATACAAGAATTACTTCATGGCAGTAGCCAAGTACTAAAGGCCTAGGGTATTATCAGGTCAAAGATGCCAAATAGTAAATGGTTACTGCAACAGAGTACTACACACACAATTCAAAAGGCTTTATTAACAAACAAATTTCTTCATGTTTTTCTTTGAACTGGGAAAGTGGAAGAGAAAATAAAAACTAAAATAAGAAATTTTCTGATTTGATACAAGATTTCTTAGAATTATACTCCCTCCTTTCTAAAAATGGAAATACATTTTCCTTTCTCATAAGTTCCAAATTAGAGATACATATCTATTTTAGAACTATAAAGCTCCATGATATTCCTAATTTGCCATTATCTTTTCACTATCATCTAGCATCACAGTACCACTACTAGATTCTTAGCTACTGCCAAGGCTACATTTGAGAACATAAATTAACCTTAAAAGAAATGTATTCCTAATTTTGGAACGGAGTGAGTATATAACTGTACTTGCATCAATTAGGTGAGTTGTTCTTATTTTAATTTATTTAGTTTTATTTCTTTTGTTTTCCTTTCCCCCCTACCCAAGTTTCAAAGGGCAGACTAAGATTATCATAAGGTGGTATAATAATTATTTGGGGGGGATATAAATAAATAACCTAAGAGCTTCAAAGACATCAGTTAGAAATAAAACAATATCATTAACTAGAGAATCAAAACAAACATAGAAAAATTAAAGATAAATCCTTTAATTGATATCAGAACAAAAAAAACCTACACTTTAAGCCTCATCCCCAAATCTTGTAAGAAAGTGCAGTAAGACTTGCGCAGATAAGTCTCTTTCTTGAGATCGATTCCGTCTAGTCTAGAAGGAGAATTTTCTTCAATTTCCTTTCTAGAATAATACCACCGGCCGCCGCCACCACCTCCACCTTCCTCTGGCTGCTTATCCTGAGACAGTTTGTACGGTGCTCCTTCATACATTTGCGAAGGATCACCGGCCAGCAAACTAGCCATCTATACATAAACCAAAATCGATTACAGCACTAGTAGCATCATCCTGTTCATATATATAACATATAATCAAGAAAAAAAATCGAAAGAGTAAAACCTAGAATGGGAATTGAATGGGTTTTTCCTCACTTACAGAATTTGAAAAAGATCCACTTACGTAGCCTTAAGAAGGAAGCTCTGTAGTTTTGCTAATGGAGAGAGATCGAGGGATGGATGAGGTGAGACGATAGACTGAAGAGAGAGGAGGAAGAGATGAAGAGAGTAATCGAATCGGAAGGGAATCGTGGGTGTTTTTTCCTGACTAGTCTGAACCTGGTGTATGCACATTCTGATAATTAAAATAAAATAAAAATAATTTTATAAAAATCTAGTAATAAAAAAATAGTAAATTTAAGTTAAATAAAGAAATAGATAATCTTTTATAGAATTGAAAAAAAAATATTTAGCTAATAAGAAAAAAAAATTAATTGAAATTCATTATAAGAACTATCTTTTACATAGCTCCAAGAAATATAAAATGAAAAGAAACTATAACATGAAAAAGTCAAAATTTTAGTTATAGCAAATTAGTATGATTAAATATTTTTTTAGAATACTTTTTAACTTTTAAATATGGAGGGGGGAATTTTCTTTTAAACATTTACAATCTTTTTGAATATTTTAAAAGCAAATAAAATGCCAAATTATTGAGTTGTGAAAGAAATGGAAACACAAATACATGGTAGTAGTTAGCATAAAGTTAATTTTGGTCAATTGACTAATACAGTATCGACACGCAGGCGGAAGGTGATTTCTTTCTCTGCGTGTCAACACTATATTGGTCAATTAACCAACTTAATACGAAGTTAATTTCATAATAATCGAATCTCAAAGACATAATGCATAACAAGGTTAGGGATGCTCGTGGGTTGGGATTAGACCATGTGAAATGTTGAGCAAGGCGGGATTGAGCAATTTGAGGAAAACGCGACTCTAACTTTTATGCTATGTGTCCAAGTAACGTAATTAATTTATGATATGACAAAATTTAAAAATTCTATTTTTTTAATTAAAATTTTTGAAAGATGACATTTGAAGTGAAAAAGAAAAAAGAAAAAAAGAGGTGGCAAGTTCAATATAGAAATGTGTATTTAAGCGTTTATTTTTTTATCTCATTAGCTTAATTTTAATGTTAAAAAAAATAACATATAGGCAAGTGTGTGCTACTATTAGTATCATAAAGTTATAGTAGATCTAACCAACAATGGATTTGGTTTGGTTTTGGGGGTTATGATTATATTGAGAACTAAAACTACATAAACATAGCCTGTTTTAATATATATATAAGTTGTGTGGATTGAATCTAATGGGTTATAATTTTAATATACGTCGATCCATTTTCCAAACTTTAAGCTTATTAGTATTATTATGGTTCAATGAAGCAAATTATTTATTATTTATTTAATTTCTATATTCCTTTAGCTTCCCTCCTTAATTTTGTTTGCTCTAGTTGAGTACCATATTTTATCAGCTTATTGATAAAATATAAATACGAGGGAAAAGACTTAAATGACCAATGCCACAATGGCACGTGACAAATGAATTGAAGCGGTTAAGGAACTAAAATAGTTATTAATCTCACAAGAGGTTTGTAAGATAAGAATTAACTTAGTTAGAAACAGCTTTTAGTCTCGTGTTATTGAAAATTGTATTAACGCAATTGTTCTAATTGTACCCGTTGTTTTGTGTTCCAAGAAGTCCTTTACACACAATTGCGCGCTTGGTCCTTAATAAGCAATTTTATTATAAAATTGTTTAGTATCTAAAATAATTTTTCAACATTAACATTAAACTAATATTTGGGTTTTGCCCACAACGCTAAATTCCAATTGTACCCTATAGTTTAGACTCCAAATCGATTTGCAATCCATACGTTATTTTAAATTAAATGCATCCTATTCATAAGTGGTATATATGATGACATCATTAAAACATGGGTAAGATAGTCAATTTACCTATTATGTTGACCAATTATTAAATACTACTAATATATACTATAACCTAAAAAAACTAGTTGAATTTTCAAAATATCTAATTAATAATATTTAAGAAAAGCTAACTAAAATTTTAGAGAATAAGAAAAACTACAAAAATACTACTAAAAACAAATTGTTGGAAATTAAAGAAAACAACATTAAGAATAATATCAATGTATTTATTAAAAACAAAAATAAGTCCACTTCATCTTCTCCGTTTCATTCCAAAACACACGTCAATCAATCTAGTGTCAAATCAAAATACACAACAATCTAGTATAAAATCAAAATTTTAAATATTAAATTTTAAAAAATAAAAAATTATCCCAGCTAACCTCATATTATCTGTTCCATTCATTTCATTATTTGGATAGTAGTTCTTTATAATCTGAAACCACATATTTATACACAACTCAGCCCCATTATCTTCAAACTATGTTACCAAACAACCTTTAAGTTATTAACTAAAAATATGTAACCCAACAACTATCACAATTACTAATTACTTCCGACTATTTTCTATATTTTATAACTAATACTCATTTCATATGAAACTGAAAGTCATTGCAAGGATTACAAATAATCCCAATTGCAAGTCATTTTCTTATGCAGAGACTTGTGCAACTCAGTAAACACTTGTTGTCTTTGTTCAAATTGCATCTCAATAGGAATGAATCCTCATGATTGTAACATGAACTCCAACCTCACTTGCATCATCATAAGCTTCAATATTTCTAACCATTTCAAAATTTGTCCAATTCATATTCCTATCTTTTTTGGAACTGTTGATATCCCACCCCTTTTGCTTATTATCTTGAGATTCCTTAAGAGTATTAAGCTTATAGCACCCACCACGTTACTCATATAGTTAGTCTGGTAGTCAGCCCACAGATTGAAAGAAACCAAAAGTTGGGTGGTTATAGCCCCAAAATGCATTCATCCAGGACCCATTCTGAGTGTAGCGCCCCCAAATCTGAGTATCTTCCAACCCGACAGATGGTGCTATACTGTACAATCATTCATACATTCATTCAATTGAAAGTCTCAAAGAACGAGCATAACTTCTATATATTTAAAGTAATATTTACATTTCTCAGGTTCTATACCCATCACAAAGGTTATTTGTCATAATATTAGTTACATTACAACATTAGACCTATTCTATTACAAGACAGCTTAACAATCTGCCTTAGCTTTTCCTTTATCCTTTTTCGATCCTTTGGGACGTTCAGTCTTAGCTGCATTCATATGGTTCAAGCAAGAGTGAGCATAACTAGCTCAGCAAGTATAACAATTCAATAACAACATGCTTGACACATACGAATCGCATATCTCCAATAACTGAACAATACTTATGAAGTACTATTATTAATTCAAAATTGCACTTCATCTTTTCTTTCAAAATATTTTACAATCATAATAATATTTAGTAAAACATTTACTCCGGTCAAAGACCTCGAGCATTCATTCTTTATCGAAAAAGGACAACCCGAAAACAAGTCCGTAAGCCCGATATTACTTACGAGCACTTCTAGGTGATCAGCCTATTGTACTCTATGTTGATCAACACTACATCCATTAAACGTAAGTATGTTTAATCATTTGGCAACCTCACGTGCCTGTCGTTTTACCGATAAAATATTTGTTTAACATTTCAGTCTTATTTTGAAAACCATATTGAGTAGTTAACAAAAGACAACATCATTTGATAATAGATGAATAAATTACCAAGTCTAGCCAAGGGATTGGCTTTAACTTCAACATACCTTAATTCATGCGAAAGAATACATGAACCTCAAAAACTTGTTCAGATTGAACTGAGACAAGAGTGAGAATACTTGCCTTTAGCGTCTGCTACCGTAAATTAACTTTATGTTTAAGTCTTTTAAGTCTCTACAATTCATGATCACATAATGCCTTACATTAGGTCACATATAATCAAATATGTATATGACTATATCTTACCCTTCTTCTCAATCTAATTGTGTATTAGATTCAGTTATTATTCGTTCCGGTTTATCATTATCCTTGCATTTATATTCGACTAAGTTATCTCAACTTTTATACAACATCCTTAAGGTTTAACAAAGTTTAAACAAAATTACATTACATTCCTTAAGTTGTGTTTACTTTCAAAACAATTAGCTTTCCTTTCTGTGTACTTAGAAACATTCATTACTATTTTTGTTCTGAGACTGGCGCTGCAGCGCCAGCTTTATGCTTACATCTCGCGCTGCGGCGCGAGCCTTATACTAGCATTGTCCCGGACTTGGCGCTGCGACGCGAGTCCTTACTTAATGGGCCGCGCTGCGGCGCCACACTCCATAAACTTTTCGTACTGTACATGGCGCTGCGGCGCCACAAATTGTACTACGGTTCACGCTGCAGCAAACTCTTGCAGTGTGCTCGGCTACTGTTACGTGTTGCGGTGCGACTCATTTAGCCTAGGGTTGGCGCCGCGGCGCCAACTCTGTGCACCAAAAAACAATTTCAGTTTTTAAATTTTGTGAACTTTCCGGACGCGTAACTTCTTCGTTATAAGTCCGAATTGGCTCGTTCAAAAGCCTACGATTCACAATTTATGTACTCTACGCATTCATGCAAGAATTTTATCTATTTGACTTTGGTTGCTAAAACTTCACCTATTGATTCATTTTTAACAAAAACGATAAACGTTCGTGAACGTTCAACACTCGTTTCTTCGTTCTAAGTCGGAATCCGGTCATTTTCGAGTCCGCAACTCTTTAATGCCAAATATGACTTGTCTCCATTGAAAAACAACGGTTCCGAGTTTAAACACAAAATTTGACTTCTATTCCGAGAATTTCACGAATTCGACGATTATCGTCCAATCGTGCAATTTTCGACAAATCTTCATTCTTATGATTTGTTCCACATTACCAATGAATTCCATTCATCATGTGAACATCTTAACATACTTATTACAACAACTTATATTCATTGTTGGATTTTAGATTTATTTCTTCATGAGCTTATAACTTTATCAAATTATAAACTACTTAAGATTTCATTGTTCATGACTTATGACAATTAAAGTTTCTTAGTCATCATACCTTATATGTTCTTAACATATAACTTTACTTATGTATACATGATACATATGATCATACAATTTCTTTTACATCCATATCATTTCTCTTAATAAACTCATTACAAGTTCATAATACTTTCACATAAGTTTATAACTTATGCTAGCTTAAATGTGACGCCCCTAAAATAGGTATACAACACCCATTCTGAGTCGCCAAATACATGGTACAGAAAGCAAACTACAACTTCAATAATACAATTGTCGTGTAAAATACGACAACACATACTGTGAGTTAAAATACAAATATTGTCTTCTAGACAATATCCACACTCAAATAAGTCCTCAATATAATTATTCAAACACTATTTTGCAGAAATAGTGAGGACTGCTAAAATATCTTTCTAGAACCATCACTCCATACCCCGACTAGATCCTGCTATGTTCTCACCTCCTGAGAAGAAAAATGGAACAAAAAGGAAAAGGATGAGCTCAACTAGCCCAGTAAAGAATATTATGACTAAGATAATATACAACAAATTATCATTAGTATTCAACAGGAAAAAATCTGATAGAATATAGTCGACAACAAGTTTTAGATCAACAACTGCAGCGAAAACAACAAACCATTAGAAGAGTCAAGTAGAGAAAGAATTCTACTATCTTCTAAGATTTAAAAGTCCATCATCAATATTTTATCCCTGTAACATCGATTAATAATCATCTTTAACCAAATATTCATCTTTGCACTACAGGCCAAAGATATTCATTTGTATTACCAGTCGGTCATGTTCATCTCAACACCTGCTCATTTTTGCACTACAGGACAAAGATATTCATCAAGTAATCATATATCTTTGCACTACAGGCCAAAGATATTCAGTAATATCATCATTTAGGACTGAGGATGATGAAAAATATCTTAAAAAGAACAAATCCAGTGAGACAGAAGGACAAATAGTAGGGATTCGTATAACAGTTTATCCAAGATCAATAATACTTCATAATAATCAATTGTGAAGCAGAATTCAAAAATAAAGATCAAAACATGGATACAATCAAAGATAGTAACCATAATTGACATCTTGGACAAAAAGAAAAAATTTTATTTTTCGGTGAATAGTGTCGTATTCGTGAATAGTGTCGTATACGTGAATAGTAACATATACGTGAATAGTAACCCCAACACAAAAAGTTTCAAATTTGATAAAAACTCATGTTAATATTTCAGCATAATGATATTGAAGAAAATAATATCATTTAAGAAGAAAATAATATTCCTTACCTCAAAATATCAGTACTTCTGGTCAGAATATCGGTATAAGGCTGAAAGAAACTTACTCTGATGAATAGAAACTCTCAAAGTATCTAAATACTCACAAAATACACTCAATAATCTAGAGAGAGAAAGAGAGAAAACTTGTTTCAGGTGTGATTTTCAATTCTAACTTAGCCCTCTATTTATAGGAAAATTTTAGTAGGCTTGACCTGCAACCTGATGGCTTTACCTGCTACTATTCCCACCCACCACATTTGAAATATAATTCAGCACATTTGTTCACCAACTAAGAGTGGGACCCACCAATTCTAGAATTTTCCATCAAAATGATAAACTCCGAAAATTCAACAATTTCTGAACCAGTCATCTCGTAAAATTCATAATAAATCATACGTTCATTTTTAACGGTTCAAAATTTGTGGACATATACTCAACTTATATATGTATAACATATCTAAAAATTACCACGATCCAACGGTCGGATTAAAAATTATAACCCCCGCAAAATATCTCAAAAACCCTGATTTTTAATACATCTATTCCGACAAAAATACTGATTAAAAACATCAACATTAACTCCTTCATTTTTAACCACAAAAATATATCCCTCATTTATATCCACATAAAATAAATATTTCCTTATCATATGAATCAATAATTAATTATTCACAAATAATATTACAGAATCACATTTATGACAACCAGGCCGTTCCCAGGAAAGAGGGGGCTTTCCAATAAGGATTTCTCCTTACTGGCGCGCAATTAGATGACCAAACCTCTCCTTAGACAGAACTTTCTAGACATTGCCAATAATGTTATCTAATAATATTATTCAAATAATATGAATTATTGATCTGATAAAGAAAAATACTGTGCAGTGACAATTATTGAAACAACAATAATATAAAATATCAACGCAACAATTATTGAATCAATAAAATAAAATATTGAACAATAACTACTGTAACAATTATTGAGTAGTGCCTTCTTACGTAAGAATCAATAATTGGTGCAATACCGTGTGCTACTGTATTTTAACCACCGGGTATTCCAACAGTATTAACGGTAACAACTACGCCGTTATTTATAAACAACTTATACTTGTCGTTTTCTTCATCCAATCGATTTTTGTTATGGGGCCCACACAAGGCTGCGCCGTCATACGAATATTCCCCGACAGCAAGAATATTCCACGACCAAATGAATATTCTCCGACAAAATGAATATTTTATAACCACTTGCTTATTTTGCAAATTTTGCACATTTCACCCATAACCAAAGTATTATATCAAATTAACCCCTTATTATTCACAATAATATTTAGAGAAAATTTGATTTTATTCATTAATAAGTTGGGGTCTTACAACCTCCCCTCCTTATGAAATTTCGTCCTCGAAATTGACGTACGTACCTGATATTTCGAAAAGGTGAGGATACCTCGCTTTCATTTCTGATTCTAACTCCCAGGTCATTTCTTCAATAGCATGGTTTCTCCACAAAACCTTAACTTGTGGTATAACCTTCGTGCGTAGGACATGCTCTTTCCTATCCAAGATCTTAACAGGTACCTCCTCGTACGTTAAATCTTCAGCTATCTCGTCTGGTTCTAACTCAATAATGTGGTTCGGGTCTTTAACATATTTACGAAGCATAGATATGTGAAAACATTATGAATACGAGACATGCTTGGAGGTAATGCGAGTCTATATGCCACATTTCCTATTCGCTCAAGAATCTCAAATGGACCAACAAATCTTGGATTGAGCTTTCCTCTCTTCCCAAATCTTGTAACTCCCTTCCATGGTGCAACACGTAATAATACATGATCCCCAATATTAAATTCCACGTCCTTCCGATGAAGATCCGCATAACTCTTTTATCGATCCTGTGCCGTTTGTATACGTTGTCGAATCGTTTGGATCTTCTCTGTAGTAATGCGTACCAACTCTGGTCCCAACAATGTTGCTTCACCCACCTCGTCCCAGCATACTGGAGAACGACATTTTCTTCCATACAACGCCTCGAATGGAGCCACACCTATGCTCGCCTGATAACTGTTGTTGTAGGAGAATTCCACCAATGGTAGGTACTTATCCCAACTCCCTTTGAGATCTAGGACACAAAGTCTTAATAGATCTTCAAGAGTTTGAATAGTCCTCTCTGATTGTCCGTCCGTTTGAGGATGGTATGCTGAACTGAATCGTAAATCCGTGCCCATAGCTTTCTGCAAGCTAACCCAAAATTGTGAAGTGAATCTTGGGTCACGATCCGAAACTATGGATACTGGCATGCCATGCAATCTCACAATCTCGTTCACGTATATACTAGCAAGACGTTCAAGGGAATAAGTCTCACGTATCGGCAAGAAATGAGCGGACTTGGTTAATCTATCAACAATAACCCAAATCGCATCTATGCCTTGAGAAACCTTGGGAAGACCCGTAACAAAATCCATAGTAATGTGTTCCCACTTCTATTTCGGAATCTCAAGTGGTTGCAATGGACCCTTTGGTACTTGATGCTCCGCTTTTACACGTTGACAAGTTAAACATCTCGAGATAAACTCCGCGATCTCTCTTTTCATATTGCTCCACCAAAATGTATGTTGAAGATCGTGATACATTTTGGTACTCCCAGGATGGATTGCAAACGGTGTGTTGTGTGCCTCCATCATTATTCTATGCTTCAAGTCAAAATCGTTAGGAACACAAAGTCTGGAGTTGACTCGAAGTATTCCTTCTTCATCGATTCTTGCTTCTGGAATAGCACCTTCTTGCACTTTCTTCTTCATACGCATCAGCTCCATGTCCGTAGCTTGAGCAGCTTTAACTTTATCGATTAAAGTCGGTTCTACTCGTATATTTGATATCATCATGTGGGTACTTGGAGCCTTCATCTCTATCTCCATCCTTTGCAAGTCATACAAAACGGACCTTTGTATTAACAACATTGCACTCGTACCCGCATATGATCTTCTACTCAATGCGTCAGCTACTACGTTTGCTTTTCCAAGATGATATTGGATGGTATGATCGTAATCTTTCAACAGCTCGAGCCAACGTCGCTGCCGCATGTTGAGTTCCTTTTGGGTGAAGAAATATTTGAGGCTTTTATGATCTGTATAGATCTCCACTTTCTCCCCATACAGGTAGTGTCTCCAGATCTTCAACGCAAAAACGACTGCTGCCAACTCTAGATCATGAGTAGGATAATTCCTCTCATATTCTTTAAGTTGTCGCGAGGCATAGGCTATGACTTTCCCACGTTGCATGAGAACACATCCTAACCCTTTGCCTGAAGCATCGCTGTAGATAACAAATCCATCCGAACCAGATGGTATTGTCAGAACAGGTGCCGAAATGAGTCTCCTCTTAAGCTCTTGGAAACTCTTCTCGCATTCTTCGCTCCATACGAATTTGATATCCTTCCGAGTCAGCTGAGTTAACGGGGTAGCGATTCGAGAAAACCCTTTTACGAATCTCCGATAATAACCAGCTAAGCCCAGAAAGTTACGTATTTCGATTACTGACTTAGGTTGCTCTCAACTGTGACTCATATCCCAATCTTGGATAGCAGGTCACAACGGCACCTATCAGTTTACTACCATACGAATATGGCATCCCCTATGGAGAGTCTAGCTTCAGTGCATTCCACAAAGGAAGTCACCAGATAGAGGCTTGGGTACCAAATTCTATAGTTGAATTTTTAACTCCTGAAGTTCAATAGGAGCCATTCAATATGAGATTTTAGAAATGGGTTTTGTATCGGGTTGAAGATCAATACAAAAATTCAATATCACGCTCTGGGTTAGGCCAGGAAATTCTTCAGGAAATACGTCAGGAAATTTACTAACAATAGAAATATCATTCAAATCTGACGTATTTTTATTCAAGTCCATGACATGGGCTAAGAAAGCTTGACATCCGTTTTTCAATAAACGAATGGCTTTATGGCTTGGTATGACAACGATTGATTTTAGTGGTTTGGTTACTTGAATTCGCATAACAGGTTGATTAGGAATATGAAAACTAACAACCTTACGAAAACAATCAATTTTGGCATGATGAGTAGTTAACCAATCAATTCCTAAAATCACATCAAAAGCAAGTATCTTTAAAGAGATAAGATCAACAGGTAATGTGATAGTGCCAACTTGGATCATGCAAGATTTATAAACTGTAGATGTAACGAAGGTTTCACCCAACGGAGTTTCAACAGATAAGTCAAAGTCCAATTTCTCCGGAGTCAAGTTTAAACGTTGAGCACAAGCAGGAGAGATAAAAGAATGGTAGAACCGGTATCTAGTAAAGTATAAACTTCGCAAGAATTCAAGATTAGCTTACCCGTGATCACCTCGTTCGGGTTTCTCGCGTTTTGGCCAGTCACGACAAATGTCCTTCCAGGAACCGCTGATTTCGACTTATCCGGGACAACTTTTGGAGTCACCATCCCCGCTGAACTTGGTTTTGCTACAGAACACTCTCGAACTATATGACCCTCCTTTCCACAGTTATAACATACCTTGGATTGTTGTGGGCAGTTTGGGCTGATATGTCCCTCTTTCCCACATTTGTAACATACGACCGGTGGTCGTTCTCCTCCCCTAGAAACAGTTGATGTTTGTGCTGACGCCTTCACGTTATCATTGTTGTACCTTCTCTTCTTGAAATCTCCTCCCGACTCGCTCCTTCTATTATCACGACCACGATTACCACCAGAGTGGTTACCGCTTTTGTCCGAATGTTTTTCTCCCTGCTGGTTTTCATTGCTTCGATGACTGCCGCCACCGGTATGACCCTGGTTGTGGTCCCTCGGTTGCACATACTCATTATCTCGCTCTAATAATTGAGCCCTATTTACAACATCTGAATATAAAGAAAATTTATGAGAGATAAGATATTGCCGAATCTCGGGTTTTAAACCTCTCAGAAACATCCTTGTCATTCGTTCCTCATTCTCGACCAAATGAGGTGCAAACCTGGATAACTTTGCAAACTTCGCCTCGTACTGGAATACCGTCATTTTATTTTGTTCCAGTCTGATAAACTCCACCTCCTTCATATGACGAATACTTTCAGGAAAGTACTTGTCATTGAACAGTTTCTGAAACGTTTCCCAGGACATGTTGAGTGCGTCAGGCTGGGTACGCTTCACAGACTCCCAGCAGTAGTCTGCCTCACCGTGGAACATAAAGGTGGCGAATGGAACCTTCTGTTCCTCCGTGCATCCCAAGACATCGAATATCTTGGTAATTTACTTGACCCATGTTTTCGCCATGATCGGATCTGGCTTTCCCTTAAATTCTGGTGGTCCCAATTCTTTGAACTGCTTAGCTGTGACAAACCGCGCGCTGTTATCATTTCCACCCATATTCTGCACACGAGTCTCCCTCGTCTGATTTTGCATGAACTGCAAAAAGTTCCTAAACATTCCATCATTCATCGTTTGCTCGGTAACGTTGTTCACAGGAGGAACATTGCCAGCCTGTTGCACGTTCTCCTCGTTGGTGAGTACAGGTGTCTCCACGGTTTTATTTACTCCACTGTTAACATTCTCAGTCGACATTTTCAAATACTGCCATAAACAAGGGTTAATTTAACAAATTAACAAATCACATAATATCCCTATATTATAACCGACCAATAAATAAGCTTAGGTAGGACACACTAGCGAAGGATTTACTCGTCTCTCCCCTCCTAGTTCTATTCCCCGATCTCCTCCAGAGATCATATCCCTAAGCTCTGATACCAACTGTGACGCCCCCAAAATAGGTATACAACACCCATTCTGAGTCGCCAAATACATGGTACAGAAAGCAAACTACAACTTCAATAATACAATTGTCGTGCAAAATACGACAACACATACTGTGAGTTAAAATACAAATATTGTCTTCTAGACAATATCCACACTCAAATAAGTCCTCAATACAATTATTCAAACACTATTTTACAGAAATAGTGAGGACTGCTAAAACATCTTTCTAGAACCATCACTCCATACCTCGACTAGATCCTGCTATGTTCTCACCTCCTGAGAAGAAAAATGGAACAAAAAGGAAAAGGGTGAGCTCAACTAGCCCAGTAAAGAATATTATGACTAAGATAATATACAACAAATTATCATTAGTATTCAACAGGAAAAAATCTGATAGAATATAGTCGACAACAAGTTTTAGATCAACAACTGCAGCGGAAACAGCAAACCATTAGAAGAGTCAAGTAGAGAAAGAATTCTACTATCTTCTAAGATTTAAAAGTCCATCATCAATATTTTATCCCTGTAACATCGATTAATAATCATCTTTAACCAAATATTCATCTTTGCACTACAGGCCAAAGATATTCATTTGTATCACCAGTCGGTCATGTTCATCTCAACACCTGTTCATCTTTGCACTACAGGCCAAAGATATTCATCAAGTAATCATATATCTTTGCACTACAGGCCAAAGATATTCAGTAATATCATCATTTAGGACTGAGGATGATGAAAAATATCCTAAAATGAACAAATCCAGTGAGACAGAAGGACAAATAGTAGGGATTCGTATAACAGTTTATCCAAGATCAATAATACTTCATAATAATCAATTGTGAAGCAGAATTCAAAAATAAAGATCAAAACATGGATACAATCAAAGATAGTAACCATAATTGACATCTTGGACAAAAAGGAAAAAGTTTATTTTTCGGTGAATAGTGCCGTATTCGTGAATAGTGTCGTATACGTGAATAGTAACGTATACGTGAATAATAACCCCGACACAAAAAGTTTCAAATTTAATAAAAACTCATGTTAATATTTCAGCATAATGATATTGAAGAAAATAATATCATTTAAGAAGAAAATAATATTCTTTACCTCAAAATATCAGTACTTCTGGTCGGAATACCGGTATAAGGCTGAAAGAAACTTGCTCTGATGAATAGAAACTCTCAAAGTATCTAAATACTCACAAAATACACTCAATAATCTAGAGAGAGAAAGAGAGAAAACTTGTTTCAGGTGTGATTTTTAATTCTAACTTAGCCCTCTATTTATAGGAAAATTTTAGTAGGCTTGACCTGCAACCTGATGGCTTTACCTGCAACTATTCTCACCCACCACATTTGAAATATAATTCAGCACATTTCTTCACCAACCAAGAGTGGGGCCCACCAATTCTAGAATTTTTTATCAAAATGATAAACTCCGAAAATTCAATAATTTCTGAACCAGTCATCTCGTAAAATTCATAATAAATCATACGTTCATTTTTAACGGTTCAAAATTTGTGGACATATACTCAACTTATATATGTATAACATATCTAAAAATTACCACGATCCAACGGTCGGATTAAAAATTATAACCCCCGCAAAATATCTCAAAAATCCTAATTTTTAATACCTCCATTCCGACAAAAATACTGATTAAAAACCTCAACATTAACTCCTTCATTTTTAACCACAAAAATGTATCCCTCATTTTTATCCACATAAAATAAATATTTCCTTATCATATGAATCAATAATTAATTATTCACAAATAATATTACAGAATCACATTTATGACAACCAGGCCGTTCCTAGGAAAGAAGGGGCTTTCCAATAAGGATTTCTCCTTACTGGCGCGTAATTAGATGACCAAACCTCTCCTTAGACAGAACTTTCTAGACATTGCCAATAATGTTATCTAATAATATTATTCAAATAATATGAATTATTGATCTGATAAAGGAAAATACTGCGCAGTGACAATTATTGAAACAACAATAATATAAAATATCAACGCAGCAATTATTGAATCAATAAAATAAAATATTGAACAATAACTACTGTAACAATTATTGAGTAGTGCCTTCTTACGTAAGAATCAATAATTGGTGCAATACCGTGTGCTACTGTATTTTAACCACCGGGTATTCCAACAGTATTAACGGTAACAACTACGCCGTTATTTATAAACAACTTATACTTGTCATTTTTTTCATCCAATCGATTTTTGTTATGGGGCCCACACAAGGCTGCGCCGTCGTACGAATATTCCCCGACAGCAAGAATATTCCACGACCAAATGAATATTCCCCGACAAAATGAATATTTTATAACCACTTGCTTATTTTGCAAATTTTGCACATTTCACCCATAACCAAAGTATTATATCAAATTAACCCCTTATTATTCACAATAATATTTAGAGAAATTTTGATTTTATTCATTAATAAGTTGGGGTCTTACATTAAATGATTTATTACCAACTTATGTGACTTAAGTTCATTGCTTATTCATTCTTCTTACTTTTTAACATTCATGTTCCTTAATCCTAACTTTTCTTATTAACCTATCATGGCAGAGATAGAAGATAATGGAGAAGAAATCTTACTTTTGAAGTCTTGGTATGTAGCTTCTTCTTCTTCTTCTTACTTATGGAAGTGACTTATTAGTAACTTAATCTCTCTAACACTTAAGCACTTTGTAATAAGTTGGATTATTTGAACAAGTGTTAAATGACTAGCAAGCCTTCTCTATTTATAGAATTTGCAAGGTTAGTGTAGTTTGGTCTTTAAAACAATCCCACCTCCTTACTATTCATTACTTGTAAGGCACAACATTTATCTTATGCTTGGCCATTACTCTTATTAATTGGTCACCACATTACTTGGTCACCACATTCAACCATATAAATATGGTTTGCCCCATGGGTCATACCACTCATGGATTCTAGCTTGGGCTTGGATTAAATAAATCCTTGGACTTTACATTAACAAACACTAACTTGTTTATTAACCAATAATTGGGCCTTAACATTTAATTTACTTGGACTTTAATAATTGTTAATCAATCTTCCAAGTCCATTAACATTATCTAGTACATATAATTTATGTATTATTTTCGCATTCTAATTCATATAGAATTTATATATGATAATTCATTCTTCATACTAACTCGTATAATACTTCGTATTATACTCTTTTCATTACTTTGTACAATACCTAAGTATCATACTATTATTACTTATTCATTACTATTTCGACTTCCTTAACGTTTATAAATTAAGTCCACAAGCGAAATATTACATTTTCCATAATTTGATTTTTATTACATAATCCATCTTACCTTGTTATTCTATCATTACGTATTTCTTGGAAATTCAAAATTATATCCCGAGCAAATCCCGATGAATAGTGTTTTTTTCGAAAAATTTCTCGGAAAACTTTTATTTTCGTCTTGAAAATTCAAACACTTTAATTCATCCACGTAGCTCAAATACTGCGACATTCTAACATCAATAGGTTATATCACAACAACCATCTTGATAACACATAGAATAAGATTTTATTATTATTTAATTTAATAAAATCATTTTACAATAAGATCCGAATTTCTCGGTCGTTTCACTGAGTCGCCAGATATCATACTATAAAAATTAAATACAAACTTCATTTATACAACTGTTGAACTGTCGTATAGAATACGACCACAGTTAACTGTGAGTTTTAATACAAATGTATGTAACTTTCATGGTGCCTCGACCACAACCTTACAATGGTACTTTACATAAAAGTATAGTCAAAAACTGTTTTAGAAATTAAAATATTTGGGAAGTGCTCAAGAAAACCTTCATACATGGGAGGCCATGCATCTAGGTTATGATATATATCATATGTCCACAGAATTATCCTTTGTTGACCCAATAGACCCCAAAGAAAAACGAGAAGATTGCTATCATCTTCTTTCCCATGGCGAGTCTTCTCTTGACATATAACTATCTCCACTGTCTCCAAGTGAAAATTATATTTCAAATAAACTCCAAGATCATATAGGTAGTGCTCGTAGATATACTCAGCAAATGGATGTGCAAAACCCTGTCTTATGATAACACGAGGTTGTATGTCATTAGACATCTTGTATGATAGTGACAAAATACCCTTCTAAAGTTGGGTTCACCTCACCCTATTCGGTTCACCAAAATTAAATATCAAATGATGTATACAATACGACACACTTATTTAAAGTTCTCAATAAAATTATTTCCATACTATTTAGGGAGAACTTCAATAGCTATAGACCATCGTTCTATTCCCCGGTTATCCCAGCTCGACCCAGCTACACTCTTATTACCTTAGAAGAAACTGGATATAGGAGTAGTGAAGGAGTAAAATACTCTTCTTCTTTTTCCCTATAGTTTCTCTCTCTAGAATTTCAGTGAATTCGTAAGAAATAATGAAGGAATGAGCTTCTATTTATAGGAGAATAGATTGAATAGTAACTAGTTCATGAACGGTCCAGATTGATTTACTTTTAAACGGACGGTCCATATTGATTTACTGTGCAGTATTAATAAAATATTCTAATAAAATAAATTTTTTTAAATAAAATATAATATATTCTATTTATAATCTAATAAAACGAATAACTTTATAAAAGTATTTTATTTTATATAAAAAGATTTTACTATGCAAATACTATGCAGACACTATGCAAATACTATGAATAATAGAATATTATATATTCTATTTATAGTCTAATAAAATAAATAACTTTATAAAAGTATTTTACTTTATATAAAAGAATTTTACTATGCAAATACTATGCAGACACTATGCATAATAGAATATCATATATTCTATTTATAGTATAATAAAACAAATAACTTTATAAAAGTATTCTGTTTTATATAAAAAGTTTTCTGTTTTATTACATTTATAATAATAATAAAACAAACCTTATCACCTTTACTATAATTCACAATATTAATCGACCCGGTCGTTCCCAGGAAAGAGGGGGCTTTCCAATAAGGATTTTTTCATATTGGCGCGCAATTAGGTGACCAAACCTCTCCTTGACAGAACTTCTAGACATCGTTAATATTGTAAATAATAATATTAATAACTTTGTCGTCTCAATTATTGATTTAATAATATATAAAATATCGACAATAATTGAATCAAATAACGTGAGATACTATGTAGCAATTACTATAGCAATAATTGAACAAAACTGAGTGACTTCTCACGTAAGCATCAATAATCAATACCGTGTGCTACTATGCAACCACGCATATTACTGTACTTTTACTACCGAGTAGTTCAACAGTTTTAACAGTAAAACTTCCGCCGTTATTTTCATAAAAAAATATTTTTGTCGTTTTCTCAATCCGACAATAATTCTGTTGTCGGGTCCACCAACGATTGTACCGTCGTACAGATATTCTCCGACAAAAAGAATATTCCCCGACTAATCGAATATTCCCCGACACAACGAATATTTTATATCACTTGCTTACTTTGCGAAATTTTCACATATTACCCTTAACCTTAAACTTTTATCAATTTAACTATTTACCAAAATAGAAAAATTGAATACTTTTATTTCATAAAATTTGGGGTCTCACAATCTCCCCTCCTTATGAAATTTTGCCCTCGAAATTTACGTACGTACCTGATATTCGAAGAGATGAGAATACCTTACTTTCTTTTCAGATTGTACCTTCCTGGTAATTCCCTCACTATCATGATTTTTCCATTTCTCATCTCTTGTATCTCTGATATCATTCTAGAATATAGCTTCAAAACAAAGGTTAATTGACATATCACAATTTGTCAACTTATCAAGTAAACAATTTCAGCTTAGGTAAGTCACACACTAGCGAAGTATATAACTTGTCTCTCCCCTCCTAGTTCTAGAATTTTATCTCCGCCAGCGACCATATCCCTAAGCTCTGATATCATTTGTGATGCCCCCAAAATAGGTCCACACGACCCATTCTGAGTCGCCAGATATCACACTATAAAAATCAAATACAAACTTCATTTATACAACTGTTGAACTGTCGTATAGAATACGACCACAGTTAACTGTGAGTTTTAATACAAATGCATGTAACTCTCATGGTGCCTCGACCACAACCTTACAATGGTAAATCATGTGAATCAATAGTAAAATCATGTGACTCAATAGTATAATCATGTGAAAAAACTAATTATAGTATAGTACCTCCATCTATACCTCCAGTTTTAACTTAGTCATGCAAGTATTATCAATCTTGCACTAACTCCTCTAATAGTAAATGAATGTGAATCAATAGTACACACATGTGAACAAATAGTTATAATCATGTGAATTAATAGCAATTAATTGCTCATTTATCCGATTAATTACCCGATTGGTCAATATAACCTCCAGACATCAATTATTATCGAAATAAATGTCGATTTTCACTAATACTAATAATTTCCACACAATGGAACTATCAATTTTATTTTTAATCAACACGAAATTATTCATCATTAATATTATAACTCACAATATTTAACAACCAGGTCGTTCCCAGGAAAAAGGGGGCTTTCCAATAAGGATTTCTCCCTATTGGCGCATAATTAGATTATCTAACCTCTCCTTGACAGAACTTCTAGACATTGTAAATATTGTAAATAATAATATGAATAACTTTGTCGTCTCAATTATTGATTTAATAATATAACATATTATACAGATGATACTGTGACAATAATTGAATCAATAATATGAGAGATATGATGCAGCAATTACTGTAGCAATAATTGAGTATAATAGAGTGACTTCTTACGTAAGCATCAATAATCAATACCGTGTGGTACTATGCAACCACGCGTATTACTGTACTTTTACTACCGAGTAGTTCAACAGTTTTAACGGTAACACTTTCGCCGTTATTTTTATAAAAAAATAATTCTGTCGTTTTCTTACTACGACAATACTTCCGTTGTGGGGTCCACCAATGATTGTGCCGTCGTACAGATATTTCCCGATAAAAAGAATATTCCTTGACCAATCGAATATTTTATGACAACTCGCTTACTTTGCAAAATTTATAAATATTACCCACAACTATAACATTATATCAAATCCACACCATAATATAAAAAAATATTTCAAGAAATTTAAATCTTTATTCATAAAATTTGGGGTCTCACATCTTTCATGTGACGAATACTTTCAGGAAAGTACTTGTCGTTGAACAGTTCTTGGAACTTCTCCCAAGACATCTTCAGTGCGGCAGGTTGAGTACGCTTTACAGATTTCCACCAGTAATCTGCATCTGCTCGCAACATGAAGGTGGCAAAGGGAACTTTTTGCTCCTCGGAGCATCCCAAGACATCAAATATCTTGTTGATCTACTTTATCTGCGTCTCCACCTTAAATGGTTTTGGCTCTCCCAAAAATTTCGGTGGTCCCAGCTCCTTGAACTGTTTAGCGGTGACCGTCTGAGAGTTGCCAGTGTTTCCACCTGTATTTTGGACAGGAGCCACTCTCTCCTGATGTTGCATGAATTGCATAAAGCCTCTGAACATTCCATCGTTCATCATTTTGTCGGTGTTGTTGTTTGCATGAGGATTGTTGCCTTCCTGATGCACATTATCCTGATTATTGATCTGTGGTGACTCAACGGTCTCCTGTGCTCCATTGCTATTCTCAACATTCTCAGATGCTATTTTTAAATACTGCCACAAAACAAGGGTTAATTGACATGTCACATTTTATCCCTATACTCTATCTGATCAATTAAATACCAAACAAACTTAGGTAGGTCATACTAGCTGTGACGCCCCCAAAATAGATATATACATCACCTATTCTGAGTCGCTAAATACATGGTACAGAATACAAATACAATCATTAATATACAACAAGAGAGCTGTGAGTTTTAATACAAATATTGTCTTTTAGACAATATCCACTATCAAAATATGTCCTCATTACATTTATTGTCACACTATTTAACAAAATAGTGAGGACTACTAAAACTATCATCTGGTCCATCACTCCGTTCCCCAACTCGTCCCAGCTATATTCTCATTTTTTGAAGAGAACAGTGAAAGAAAGGGTGAGCTCAACTAGCCCAGTAAGAAATATTATAACTATAATAATGCAGAATAAATTATCATTAGCCTTAAAAAGTGTTAAACTGATACAATATAACAAACATCAAGTTTAACTGCAGCGGAACAAGTAATCTATTAAAAGAGTCAAGTAGAGAATAAAATCTACTATCTTTTATGATTTAAAATGTTTTCATCACTTTTATCGCTGGGACTCAGCTTAATAAAAAAATCCACATCATCGAATCACCCCTGCACTACGGCCAAGGATATTCTTTAGTATCACGACCACAATTATCCATGCACTACGGGCCAAAAATATTTGTGTATTCATTAATGGTCATGATCATGCCAACAACTGTCCATCAATGCACTACGGGCCAATGAGGTCTTTTACCACATCATTTGTAACATTACGGTCATGATTATACCGAATAATCCCTAGTCATAATCATACCAAGTCCATCTATGCACTACAGGCCACAGATGACTTTCAACATAATATAACATGAGGATGATGACAATGATATAAGAATTCAATAAAACAAGTTCAAGAATTAATTTATCCAGGAACTAATAACGTCCAAATTGTCAACATGATACTTCTTTGTAGAGTAAAATTCAAGAATGCTATGAAAAGATACTGGATGAAGCGCAAATATCAAGGATATTCCACTAATTTCATGGAGTATAGAAGTCAAAACTTTAACCAACTGAGTATAATAAAGAATGGAATAACAAAAAAAATTACCATGCATGCGGTACTTCGCATAGACATATTATTTTAACAGAATAATAATAACGGAACCAGGTCAGGCGAAATTCGCACCGACAAGATGTTCCAACAGAATAATAAAGAATGGAATAACAACAGAAATCACCATGCATGCGGTACTTCGCATAGATAGGTTATTCCAACAGAATACTAAATAATAGAACCAGGTCAGGCGTAATACGCACCGACAGGATGTTCCAACAGAATAATAAAGACGAAACCAGGTCCGGCGTAAAATGCATAGACATGATATTCTAACAGAATAATAAAGAATGGAATAACAGAAGAGTTTCACCAAGTATAGGATAGCCCGCGTATACAGGTTATTCCAACAGAATAATAAAAAATGGAATAACAGAAGTTCTCTTCATGAATACAAAAGAAATAATACCCCTTACCTTAAGAAGAAGAATACTGGATATATGACTAGTGCAGTAGTAGAATACTTTTCTTCTTTCTCTCTATAACTTCTCTCTCTAGAGTTTCAGTGAATTTGTAAGAAATAATGAAGGAATGAACTTCTATTTATAGAAGAATGGACTGCATAGTAACTAATTCATGAACGGTCCAGATTGATTTACTTTAATCTGACGGTTCATATTTAAAACAAAATCTTTTAAATAAAATATAATATATTCTATTTATAATCTAATAAAACGAATAACTTAATAAAAGATTTTACTATGCAAATACTATGCAGGCACTATGCGAATATTATGCATAATAAAATATAATATATTCTAATTATTGTCTAATAAAACAGATAACTTTATAAAAGTATTCTGTTTTATATAAAAAATTTTACTATTAGCCTAATAAAACGAATAACTTTATAAAAGTATTTTGTTTTATATAAAAAGCTTTTCTATTTTATTACATTAATAATACCAATAAAACAAAACTGAGTGACATATCACGTAAGCATCAATAATCAATACCGTGTGCTACTATGCAACCACGCGTATTACTGTACTTTTACTACCGAGTAGTTCAACAGTATTAATGGTAAAACTTCCGTCGTTATTTTCAATAAAATATATTTGTCGTTTTCTCAATCCGACAATAATTCTGTTGTGGGGTCCACCAATAATTGTGTCGTCATACGAATATTCCCTGTTAAAACGAATATTCTCCGACCAATCGAATATTATATAACAACTTGCGTACTTTGTAAAATTTATAAATATTACCCACAACTATAACATTATATCAAATCCACACCATAATATTCAAAAAAAATATTTCGAGAAATTTAAATCTTTATTCATAAAATCTGGGGTCTCACAATCTCCCCTCCTTATGAAATTTCGCCCTCGAAATTTACGTACGCACTTGATATGCCAAAGAGGTGAGGATAACTTGACTTTATTTCATATTCTAACTCTTGAGGTATAACCTTGAATACCTTTATCGTCTAAAACATTGCACGTTGCATACGTGCATGCCCGACGTCCTCCAATTGCCTCTGAAAATACAATAGTTCTAAAGATAACTATTTTTACCCCTTCTAACGATCTTAAATTAAATAACTTAAAGAACAAACGTTGTAGGTCTATTCGTCCTCGTTCTGGATCATCTTGAATCACCTCAATCGGAGTTCGTATGAAAAAGTTATGCCCAATTTACTAAAGGACGTCCAAACAGAATTTGACATAACACTAGAGCAGCGCCTAGGCGCCCAAAAACAGATTTCAAGCGCCGAGTCTAGTGCCTAGGTGCTCAACCTTTGGCACTTAACTCCAATTTTCCAGATTTTGCAACTTTTGACACATATACTTCAAATCTTCATAACTTCTTCACCCGTTATCGGACTTAGTCCGTTTTCGAGGCTATGGAAAGTTTGTAACATGCTCTACAAAACTCCCATGATTTTATAATTTTTTAAATTCATTAATTATTTCAAAATTTGGCTCCAAAGTCCCCCAAGACTAAGTTTTTACTAACAACGATACGTGAAAAAAGTTATGAACACGCGACATACATGGCGGTAAAATGAGTCTATAAGCCATAATTCCTACTCGATCGAGGATTTCAAATGGGTCAATTAAATCGAGGGTTGAGATAACGCCTTCTTACACCTTCTTCTTCATATTCATCAGCTCTAAGTATGTAGCTTAAGCAGCTTTAACTTTATCGATTAAAGTCGATTCTAATCGTATATTCGTTATCTTCACGTGGGTCCCTAGAGTCTTTAACTCTATCTTCATCATTTGTAAGTTATACGAAATAGGTCTTTGTGTTAACATCTCACTCGCATACGATCTTCTACTCAACTCGTCAGCTACCACTTTCGTTCTTCCACGATGATATTGAATGGTATGGTCACAATCTTTAACAGCTCGAGCCAACGTCTTTGGCGCATGATATATTCACTTTAGTTGAAGAAATATTTAAGGGTTTAAGAAATAGGCTTTGTACTGGGGTCAATACAAAATTTGATTTCACGCTCTAGGGTAGGCTAAGAAGTCTTCAAGAATACGTCAGGAACTTTATTAATAATAGAAATATCGTTCAAAACTGTGACCCTCATCCAAGACTTGGATAGCACGTCACATTGATACCTATCAACTTGCCATCGTCACTCACGACGTCGCCTACAGAAAGTCTGGCTTCGGTGCCTTCCACACAAGAAAGTCAACAACGAAAGGACCTGGGATCTTTACTTATGGCTTGATATGACAATGATTGACTTTAGTGGTTTGGTTGCTTGAATTCGCATAACAAGTTGGTTAGAAGTATGAAAGTTAACAACCTTAAGAAAAGTATGATGAGTAGTTAACCAATCGTTTCCAAAAATTACATCAAATACAAGTATTTTCAAAGAGATAAGATCGACAGGTAATTTGAAAGTGTTGATTTGAACAAGATTTATAAATAGTGGAGGTAACGAATGTTTCTCCCAACTGAGTTTAAACAGATATATCAAAGTCTAACTTCTCCGGAGTTAACTTTAAACATTGAACACAACTAGGTGAAATAAAAGAGTGAGTAGAACCGGTATCTAACACGGTATAGACTTCACAAGAGTTTATGACTAGCATACCCGTGATAATTTTATTCAGGTTCCTTGTCACGAAAAAAAATGTTCTCTCTTAAACTACCGGCTTTGACTTTTCTGGGACAGCCTTTGGTGCCTCCATCTTAGTTGAACTTGTCTTCAGTGAACGACAAAATCGGGCTAAGTGACCTTCTCTTCCATAATTATAACATGCTTTGGACGACATCGCGCAGTTTGGACTGATGTGTCCCTCCCCTCCGCATTTGAAGGACATGATAAGTGGTCGTTCTCCTTCCATAACAACGGGTGCTGGTGCTGACGTCTTTCCATCATTGTTGAATCTCCTCTTCTTAAAATGTCAATTCTTATTGTTTTGACCATGACTACCACCGAAGTGGTTACCATTTCTGGCATGTTGATTCCCTCTATGTTTATTGTCACCGCTTTGATGACTGTTATCACCGGTATTATCATTTTTTCGGCTGCTCTCTTTTGGTTGCGTTGACTCGTTATCGCGCTCCACTAACTGAGCCCTATTTACAATATCTGAATACAAACACAGTTTATGATAAATAAGATATTGACGTATCTCCGGCTTCAAACCTCTTAAAAATATCCGCGTCATTCTCTCTTCATTATCAACCAAGTGGGACGCAAAACTTGGCTTCGTACTGCGACACGGTCATGTTGTTTTGCTCCAACTTGATAAATTTCACCTCCTTCATGTGACGAATGCTTTCGAGAAAGTACTTGCCATTGAACAGCTCTTGGAACTTCTCCCAAGATATCTTGAGTGCGTCAGGCTGGGTACGTTTTACAGATTTCCACCAGTGATCTGCCTCTTCACGAAACATAAAGGTGGCAAAGGGAACCTTTTGCTCCTCGGAGCATCCCAAGACATCAAATATCTTGGTGATCTACTTTAACCACGTCTCCACCTTAAGTGGTTCTGGCTTTCCCAAAAACTCCAGTGGTCCCAGCTCCTTGAATTGCTTAGCGGTGACCAACCGTGGGTTGCCATTGTTTCCTCCTGCATTATGAACAGGAGCCGCCTTTTCCTGATGTTGCATGAATTCAAAAAAACTCCTAAACGTACCGTCGTTCGTCAATTAATCAGTGTTGTTGTTTACATGAGGATTATTGTCTTCCTGTTGCACATTGTCCTGATTATTGATCTGTGAAGACTCAACGGTCTCCTGTGCTCCATTGCTTATCTCAATATTTTCAGATGCCATTTTCAAATACTGCCACAAAACAAGGGTTAATTAACATATCACATATTATCTATATACTCTGACCGACCAATTAAATAACAAGTAAACTTAGGTAGGTCATATTAGCGAAGGAATTTCCCGTCTCTCCCCTCCTAGTTCTTATCTCACATCTCAACCAGGGATCATATCCCTAAGCTCTGATACCAACTGTGACGCCCCCAAAATAGGTATACATCACCTATTCTGAGTCGTTAAATACATGGTACAGAATACAAATACAATCTTTAATATACAATAAGAGAGCTGTGAGTTTTAATACAAATAATATCTTTTAGACAATATCCACTCTCAAAATAAGTTCTCATTATATTTATTGTCACACTATTTAACAGAATAGTAAGGACTACTAAAACAATCATCTGGTCCATCACTCCGTTCCCCAACTCGTCCCAGCTATATTCTCATTTTTTGAAGAGAACAGTGAAAGAAAGGGTGAGCTCAACTAGCCCAGTAAGAAATATTATGACTAAGATAATGCAGAATAAATTATCATTAGCCTTAAACAGTGTTAAACTGATACAATATAACAAACTTCAAGTTTAATTGCAGCGGAACAAGCAATCTATTAAAAGAGTCAAGTAGAGAATAAAATCTACTATCTTTTATGATTTAAAATATTTTTCATCACTTTTATCGCTGGGACTCAGCTTAATAAAAAAATCCACATCATCGAATCACTACTGCACTACGGCCAAGGATATTCTTTAGTATCACGACCACAATTATCCATGCACTACGGGCCAAGAATATTTATGTATTCATTAATTGTCATGATCATGCCAACAACTATTCATCAATGCACTACGAGCCAATGAGGATTTTTACCACATCATTTGTAACATTACGGTCATGATTATACCGAATAATCCCTGGTCATAATCATACCAAGTCTATCTATGCACTACAGGCCACAGATGACTTTCAACATAATATAACATGAAGATGATGACAATGATATAAGAATTCAATAAATTAAGTTCAAGAATTAATTTATCCAGGAACTAATAACGTCCAAATTGTCAACATGATACTTCTTTGTAGAGTAAAATTCAAGTATGCTATGAAAAGATACTGGATGAAGCGCAAATATCAAGGATATTTCCCTAATTTCATGGAGTATAGAAGTCAAAACTTTAACTAACTGAGTATAATAAAGAATGGAATAACAAAAGAAATCATCATGCATGCGGTACTTCGCATAGACAGGTTATTCCAACAAAATAATAATAACAGAACCATGTCAGGCGAAATTCGCACCGACAAGATGTTCCAACAGAATAATAAAGAATGTAATAACAACAGAAATTACCATGCATGCGGTACTTCGCACAGACAGGTTATTCCAACAGAATACTAAATAATGGAACGAGGTCAGGCGTAATACGCACCGACAGAATGTTCCAACAGAATAATAAAGACGGAACCAGGTCCGGCGTAAAACGCACAGACAGTATATTCTAACAGAATAATAAAGAATGGAATAACAGAAGAGTTTTACCAAGTATATGGTAGCTCGCGTATACAGGTTATTCCAACAGAATAATAAAGAATGGAATAACAGAAGTTTTTTTCATGAATACAAAAGAAATAATACCCCTTACCGTAAAAAAAACTTGATATCGGAGTAGTGAAGTAGCAGAATACTTTTCTTCTCTCTCTCTATAATTTCTCTCTCTAGAGTTTCAGTAAATTCGTAAGAAAATAATGAAGGAATGAGCTTCTATTTATAGAAAAATGGACTGCATAGTAACTAACTCATGAATGGTCTAGATTGATTTACTTTAATTTGACGGTCCATATTTAAAGCAAAATCTTTTAAATAAAATATAATATATTCTATTTATAATCTAATAAAACGAATAACTTTAGAAAAATTTTTACTATGCAAATACTATGCAGACACTATACAAACACTATGCATAATAAAATATAATATATTCTAATTATTGTCTAATAAAACAGATAACTTTATAAAAGTATTCTGTTTTATATAAAAAGATTTTACTATTAGCCTAATAAAACGAATAACTTTATAAAAGTATTCTGTTTTATATGAAAAGCTTTTCTGTTTTATTACATTAATAATACCAATAAAACAAAACTGAGTGACATATCACTTAAGCATCAATAATCAATACCGTGTACTACTATGCAACCACACGTATTACTGTACTTTTACTACCGAGTAGTTCAACAGTATTAATGGTAAAACTTTCGCCGTTATTTTCAATAAAATATTTTTGTCGTTTTCTCAATCCGACAATAATTCTGTTGTGGGGTCCACCAATGATTGTGTCGTCGTACGAATATTTTCTATTAAAACGAATATTCCCCGACCAATCGAATATTATATAACAACTTGCGTACTTTGTAAAATTTATAAATATTACCCACAACTATAACATTATATCAAATCCACACCATAATATTTAAAAAAAATATTTCGAGAAATTTAAATCTTTATTCATAAAATCTGGGGTCTCACACTAGCGAAGGAATTCTCCGTCTCTCCCCATAGTTCTAGTCTCACATCTTAGCCAGGGATCATGTCCCTAAGCTTTGATACCAACTGTGACTCTCCCAAAATAGGTATACATCACCCATTCTGAGTCGCCAAATACATGGTACAGATTACAAATACAAATTTAAATATACAACATGAGCTGTGAGTTTTAATACAATTATTGTCTTCTAGACAGTATTAAAACTCAAAATAAGTCCTCAATACATTTATTATCATACTATTTCACAAAATAGTAAGGACTACTAATGCAAAAATCTGGACTGTCACTCCATTCCTTACTAGTCCTAGCTATATTCTCATTTCCTGAAGAGAACAATGAAAGCAAAAGGTGAGCTCAATTAGCCCAGTAAGAAATATTATGACTAAGATAATGCAGAATAAATTATCGTTAGCCTTCAACAGTGTTAAACTGATAAAATATAATATACATAAAGTTTAACTGCAGCGGAACAAGCAATCCATTAGAAGAGTCAAGTAGAACATAAAATCTACTATCTTCTATGATTTAAAAAGAATTTATCGTCAATTTTATCGCTGAGACTCAACTTAATAAATAATCCACATCATCCATCCCTGTACTACGGCCAAGGATATTCTTTAGTATCACGACCATAAATTATCCATGCACTACGGGCCAAGGATAATCGTGTATTCATCAATGGTCATGATCATGCCAACAATTGTCCATCAATGCACTACGGGCCAATGATGGCTTTTACCGCATCATTTGTAACATTACGGTCATGATTATACCGAATAATCCATGGTCATAATCATACCAAGTCCATCTATGTACTACAGGCCATAGATGACTTTCAACATAATATAAACATGAGGATGATGACAATGATATAAGAATTCAATAAAACAAGTTCAAAGATAAATTTTTAAATATTTATAACTTAATTTATCCATAAATCAATAACGTCCAAATTGTCAACATGATACTGCTTTGTGAAGTAAAATTCAAGAATAATATTGTACCAAAAATAATTTGGACCGAAAACGAATCAATTTTTATCATGAATAGTACCCCGAATAGTACTCGAGTGAATTATATCCCGTGAATAGTACTTTTGGAATAGTAACCCCGTGAATAGTATTCCGGTATGAAAAAGTTAAAACTTATCAAGAATGCTCAGAATAATATTTTCATGAAAAGATACTGGATGAAACGCAAATATCATGGATATTCTATTAATTTCATGGAGTTTAGAAGCCAAAACTTTAACAAAACGAGTATAGAATTCGAAATCTGAAACGAAATAATATTACTTACATACTACAAAGTATGGAAGAAAATATTATTTCAAGCAAATATTGAACAAAAATAACATCCCTTACTTTTAAAAGAAAAGTATTCCGACTGGTAGAGCGGGGATATTCTTGAAGAAAACTTATACTGTTTTCTACGCTCAAAGCTTCCTATAAATTGAAAGAAATACACTCAATATTATAGAAGAAGAATTCTCTGATTCTGGTGTGATTTTCAATTCTAACTAAGCATCCTATTTATAAAAGAATGAAAAGGATACTATGCAATAAAATATTCTAATAAAACGAAATCTTTTAAATAAAATAAAATATATATTATATATATGTATATATAACATGCCTGATAACTCACGGGTTGTCACCCCGTGATTTCCATCCCTGCCAACTTTTCAAACTATCATATATATATATATATATATATATATATATATTTTATCTTACTCATAACACACTATTTTGAAAAATGAGTAGGTGGGGGTCCATATAATAACAAAATTTACATCAAATACCTCATAAAAATTCTCTCAATATTTTTAACAACATTTATCATCATTATTATTATTCGTAATATTTAACAACCAGATCGTTCCCAGGAAAGAGGGGGCTTTCCAATAAGGATTTCTCCCTATTGGCGCGCAATTAGGTGACCAAACCTCTCCTCGACAGAACTTTTTAGACATCGTCAATATTACAAATAATAATATGAATATCATCTCAATTATTGATTTAATAATATATAAAATATCGACAATAATTGAATCAAATAACGTGAGATAATATGCAAGAATTATTGTAGCAATAATTGAATATAACTGAGTGACTTCTCATGTAAGCATCAATAATCAATACCGTATGCTACTATGCAACCACGCGTATTACTATACTTTTAACACTGGGTATTTCAACAGTTAACGGTAAAACTTTCGCCGTTATTTTTATAAAAAGATATTTTTGTCATTTTCTTAATCCGTTAATAATTCCGTTGTGGGGTCCACCAATGATTGTGCCGTCGTACGAATATTTCCTGTTAAAACGAATATTTCTCGACCAATCGAATATAATATAACAACTTGCGTACTTTGTAAAATTTATAAATATTACCCACAACTATAACATTATATCAAATTCACTCCTTAATATTCAAAAATGTTATTTATAGAAAATTCATCCTTATTCATTAAAGTTGGGGTCTTACATTCTCCATAATTCTAGGGGACTTTTTGTAAGCAGATAACATGATATTGTAATCTGCATGGTAAATTGATTGGCTCTGGTGCAGCCACTTTCAAAGGATTGTCAACTCCTTTGAGTTGAATTGCTTGTATTGTGAATGGTTTGACAATCCCATCGGCCTCAGCGGATATAACTGCTACCAGTCCCTTCCATTTAGTAGGACAAGTATTTTCACACTTAAATAGCACAGTATCGTTGTCTGCTAGTTGCAGGACACCGTTATCAATTAGATTCTGAATAAGGTGGCGGAGTGCCCAGAATTCTTCCGTGCTGTGACCGCGAGAATGAGAGTGATACTGACATACTCCATCAGAATTAAACCGTCCTGAATGGGGATTAATTGGAGGTAGAAGGGAAGTGATCCTTCCTTCATTGATTAGCATATGAAGTATCTCCTCTATAGGTTTGCCTAGGTATGTAAATTCCCTTCTATTGGTAAAATCCCGACTGGCTTTGGCAGTTGCTCTCTTCGTCACTTTGTCCTCCCATGTTTCATTTCTTGAAGGTGACGAGGGAGTATTCATAACCAAGGGGAGGAGACTAGCATACTCCTGACTGACTAATTAGCGTGTTACTTGATGCTGATAGGTCACCAGTTCTGCCAATTGCTCAATCTGCTTGCACAGAGCTTTCATCTTTCGTTCCATCACAAACTGGAACTTTGCATAATTCCATTTGTCAACACCGTCTTTGATGGTCTTGGATGATTCACAGTTAAAATTGGAACTTTGTCCACTGCTCCAATTAATCATATTGACCTCTTCCTCTTTATGTTAAGGAAGAGGGTTGTCTTGTACGTGAGGTTGATCTGGTTTGGTGACCACGATCTCACCGTTGACTATCAAATCTTGGATCTTATGTTTCAAGGCCCAATAATCTTGAGTATCATGTCCAGGTGCCCCGGCATGATAAGCATATTTTCGAGCAGCATTGAAACCCTTCCCATTAGGGTTGACTGGTGGAAGAAGATGTAAGACCCCAACTTTTATAAATAAAGATAAATTTTCTATAAATATCATTTTTGAATATTATGGAGTTAAATTGATATAATGTTATAGTTGTGGGTAATATTTATAAATTTTACAAAGTACCCAAGTTGTTATATAATATTTGATTGGTCGGAGAATATTCGTTTTAACAGAGAATATTCGTACAACGACACAATCATTGGTGGACCCCACAACAGAATTATTGTCGGATTGAGAAAACGACAAAAATATTTTATTAAAAATAACGGCGGAAGTTTTACCATTGTTACTGTTGAACTACTCGGTAGTAAAAGTACAATAATACGTGTGGTTGCATAGTAGCACACGGTATTGATTATTAATGCTTATGTGAGAAGTCACTCAGTTTGATTCAATTATTGTCAGTTAATAATATGAATTATTTAGCGATAATGACGTTTTGTTTTATTCGTATTATTAACGTAATAAAACAGAAACATCTTTTTATATAAAATAGAATACTTTATTAAAGTTATTCTATAAATAGAATATATTATATTTTATTTAAAAGATTTTTCTTTAAATATGAACCATCAGATTAAAGTAATCAATCTGGACCGTTCATGGATTAGTTACTATGCATTCTATTTTTCTATAAATAGCAGCTCATTCTTTCATTATTTCTTACGAATTCACTGAACTCTAGAGAGAGAAACTATAGAGAGAAACTGTAGAGAGAGAGAAGAAGAGTATTCTGCTACTTAACTACGTCCTTATTTCAGCTCTTCTTTAAAACGGTAAGGGGTGTTATTCTTTCTTATTCATGAAGAGAACTGTTGTTATTCCATTTCTTATTATTCTGTTGGAATAACCTGTATACGCGGTCTACCCTATACTTGGTGATATTTTTCTATTATTCTGTTAGAACATCCTGTCTGTGTGTTTTACACCGGACCTGGTTCCATTTTTATTATTATTCTGTTGGAACATCCTGTCTGTGTGTTTTACACCGGACCTGGTTCCGTTTTTATTATTATTCGGTTGGAACATCCTGTCTGTGTGTTTTATACCGGACCTGGTTCCGTTTTTATTATTATTCTGTTGGAACATCCTGTCTGTGTGTTTCACACCGGACCTGGTTCCGTCTTGTTATTATTCTGTTGGAACATCCTGTCTGTGTGTTTTACACCGGACCTGGTTCCATTATTTATTATTCTGTCGGAATATCCTGTCTGTGCGTTTACGCCGGACCTGGTTCCATTATTTATTATTCTGTTGGAATAACCTGTCTGTGCGGTCTATCGCATGTCGGGTGATTTCTTTTGTTATTCCATTCTTTACTATACTCAGTTGGTTAAGTTTTAACTTCTATACTCCATGAAATTAGTGGAATATCCTTGATAATTGCGGTTCATCCAGTATCTTTTCATGAAAATATTCTTCTAAGTATTCTTAAATTTTACTCCACAAAACAGTATCATGTTGACAATTTGGACGTTGTTAATTCTTGGATAAATTAATTCTTGAACTTGTTTTATTGAATTCTTATATCATTGTCATCATCCTCATGTTTATAAAATGTTAAAAGTCATTTGTGGCCTGTAGTGCATAGATGGACTTGGTATGATTATGACCAGGGATTATTCGGTATAATCATGACCGTAATATTACAAAGGATGTGGTAAAAGTCCTCATTGTCCCGTAGTGCATTGATGGACACTTGTTGGCATGATCATGACCATTAATGAATACACGAATATCCTTGGCCGTAATGCAGGAGTGATTCAATGATGTGGATTATTTTATTAAGTTGAGTCCCAGCGAACACAGTGTTGAAAAACCTTTTAAATCATAAAAGATAGTAGAGTTTATTTTCTATTTGACTCTTTTAATGGATTGCTTGTTCCGCTACAGTTAAACTTGATGTCTATTATATTTTATCAGTTTAACATTGTTGAAGGCTAATGATAATTTATTCTGCATTATCTTAGTCATAATATTTCTTACTGGGCTAGTTGAGCTCACCCTTTCTTTCACTGTTCTCTTCAGGAATTGAGAACGTAGCTGGGGCAAGTCGGAGAACGGAGTGATGGTTCGAATGATAGTATTAGTTAGTAGTCCTCACTATTCTATGTAATAGTGTGTTAATAAATGTAATGAGGACTCATTTTGAGTATGAATACTCTCTAGAAGATAATATTTGTATTCAAACTCGCAGTTTATGTTTTGTCGTATTGTACACGACAGATGTATTAGTAAGTTGTATTTGTATTCTGTACTTTGTATCTGATGACCCAAGATGGGTGATGTATACCTAATTTTGGGGGCGTCACAGAAGATGCGTAATTTTCTTCTGAGTGGTCAGAAGATTGAGAATGTTCTCGAGTGAGTCCCCTAGGGGTGTGAACACTCGAGGGCGTTTAACTTCTCCACCTTTAGGCAATGGAGGGTTTGAAGATTGAGCTTGAAAAGGAATGTAATTTCTCCTATGGATAGGCATATTCTAATTGCCCTTTTGACCTTGTAGTATCAAGGAAACATCTTCCTCTTTCTTTTTATGGACCCTCCGGGGGTTGTTTTCATAAGTTCCAGACTGGATGTGTTCAGCAACAGCTTTAAGAGTGGCTAGGTCTTGAATCTTTCCTGACTTTAACCCCATTTCAACTATCTCTCTATGTTTGACCATTTCAAAAAATGGTTTACCAATGCCAGCTAAAACTCTCTCATAAAAAGGAGCTTCTTGTATGTCTATGAAGGTCATGACCATTTCTGACTGTCATAGAAGGAATAACTTGAGCAGCAAGGCGTCTCCACCTTTGAGCATACTCTCTGAAAGACTCATTGAACTGTTTCTTGACTTTGGTAATCTGGTATCGGTCCGGAGCCATCTGAGACTGAAAGTTGTATTGAGTAAGGAAGGCATGAGCTAGTTCTTCCCAACTATAGATCTTTGAATTGTCTAATCTAGTATACCATGAACGGGCTCCTCCAGTCAGACTCTTTTGGAACAGCTGCATTCTGAGCTTCTCGTCCTCTGCATAAGATCCAAGTTCTCCAATGAACACCTTCAAATGTGTGTAAGGATCTCCTAACCCGTCATATTTTTTGAAGTCAGGAGTTTTGAACTTCTCTGGATAATGAACACCAGGGAATATACAAAGGTCAGTATATGAGACACTCCCGTGTGCTCTAATTCCTTTGATAGAACGAAGGGTTACTTCCAATTGAAGGACCTTTTTCCTGATGTCACCGGTGTCTAGGTCTCCTTTGAGATGGGTGTTTTCAGGGTTTTTGTCTGTGGTAAGCAACTGTAATTCTAGATTTGTTTTCTCCGAACCTTCAACTTCTCCCTGTGTAGAGGATTCAGCATGTACGGGCATCTTCGTACCCTAAGTAGATTGATGTAGTTCTTTAAGTAGAACAACCAAATCTATAATTTGTTTAATTAATTCGTTAAATTCTTCGTGAGAAACTGGATTAGACTGGTCAGATGAAGACATGATTGGCTGTAGGCTCGTGGCCTTTTTGGACTTTGACTGGGTAATAGGTCTGATTGCTTCACTGCGAAAGACTTGTATAGTTTAGTTTTAGGGATTGTATAAATGTCTACATGCTATGTGATGTATCCGTTTTAGGATTATTATCCTGCAAAACGGATGTTAGCTGTTTGTAATACAGGACAACATGTTAATTTAAGTATGCACATTTTTCTTCATATTTCTAATTACATGGAGATGAGTATGGAATGAACTTACAAGTAATTGACTTTACGAGTAATTTTGAAATGAGAAAGCATGAAGAGACTTTCCTCCGCGTTTGGTTTATCAGAGGCTGACCTATCTTAGGTTACTCTCGCGGCTTTTTGGCATGAAGGTTCCCAAATCATCGCAATTTACTCGACGAGAAGTTAATCTGGTCTTTCAATTGGAGCGAATTTGGGTGGTGCCTTTCCTGGGCCTCGTTGGAATTAGTCTTCTTACGAGTCCAGTAATCAAACACCGACAGGATAGCCTCCTGGTGGAGGAACCACACAACATACATTCACATACAACGTGTCTCACAATTTATGAAAAATGTTGACATGTGTGAAGCACTAATATCACAAGCAGATATTTTGCAGTGCAGTAGAGAAATGTATTCGTACACATTCATCAAATGTAAATGTAACATCCACACACAAGCACATAACAGTTTTGAAAAGCTTAAAATAGCAGCTTAAGTTCTCTTACTGGCGTCCCCAGCAGAGTCGCCACCTGTCGACGTCAGAATTTTTATTTGTCCCTTTTCTGTTCATGTTCTTTTGTGTAGGGGTGTAAGTCGAACCAAGTAGTTCGGTACTCGATTCGAGATTGGCTCGAAAATATGATCCAAAGCTCGAATTCGAAGTTGATCTGAGTCGAATCTGATCCATACTCGTTTTCTGTTTAATGATACACGAGTCGAATTCGAGCATACCAGTGTTCGCTCAGATTAGGGTTCGAGTATTTCATTTTTTCTCGAACCAGACTCGATACCTGCTCGATGGATCATATTCGAATATTAGTTTGATCCTTTCTATTAAGCTAAATATGTGATATTTGTATCAATCTTCATAATTTATAAAGTGTAGTGTAAAATTGTGTAAACTTGTACTTGAATAAATCAATGAATTGAATGTCAATTTTTATTACATTCTTTATAATTTCAATACATAAATAAAAGTGAAATTTTTTTATATATAAATATTAGTTAAATAACCAATTTAGTACGCAGTGGTTCAGTTTTAAGTGAAATGGTTCATATTCGAAACTCGATTTGAAGGCTCATGAGTAACTCGCTTTGTAAACGAGTCGAGTACTTATGAGCCGAGTAGGTCCGAGTAATGATCCGAGTCGAATCTGGCGCAAAAATATAAATCCCTTATCGAATTCGAGTCGAATTCGAGCTCAATTTTTTCGAGTCGAGCCGAATCTGAGCATGAAGGTGTTCGCTGAGATTCGACTCGTTTACACCCCTACTTTTGTGTTCTCATGTTATGTGAAATTTGTTTGAAAAAATAAGTGAAAAAAGTCCAACATTTATATGTCGACGATTTGACTGTAAGAGTCGCCAGTTGGTTTTTTAACTGGTTGTACCAACACAACCCAGAAAAGGTTTGCACATTGACCCAGTGATGTGACACTGCTAAACGGGTCTGTGAAACCGAGATTCATTAGGGTCTGGGGACTTGCTTATGCGAAGGGAATGTGTTAGGCACCCCCCGACATCCGTGTTACCACGGTGACCGCCACTTTTTAAGAAACTGTTATATGAATGTGTGTGTGTGTGTGGGTCAATGTGCAATTATTTAGAAGTAGTGCTATACCTCGTTCGCACCTATATACACAGGGTTTGAATTTGTGTAAAAATTCAATTTTAAACAAGATATAACAGTGTTGTTTTATAAAAGAGGTTTTTTAAACTCTTGTGCTCAATAGTAATTGAGGCCTTTGATACTTCTATTTTATTAAATGTTTGGCTTGATTGCTTTTACTTTCAAGATGCGAAGCATTTTAGAGAAAATAATATACGAAGCATTGCCGAATTCCTCATGGGTATGAAAACCATCTGAGGAAATCCAAACATCATGAATAAATTTACAAGTTGCTTACAGCTGAAAATGTCTATCACGGAAACCGAATCTAAATTTAGTAAACTGAATTTGTGATCACATGATTCCTAGGCTCACATGATGCCGCAATTTGTACGAAGGCAGTAAGCAGTATATATATATATATATATATATATATATATAACATGATCACCAACCACGAAGCACCTCCATGGGGGATCAAAAATGTAAGTAAAGTTGTGAATGCAATCAACCGCCACAAAGTAACTCCAGGTGGGACGAAATACAAATAAAGCTATAAAAGCAATCAACCGTCACGAAGTAAGCTCCAAGCGGGACGAAACGTAAATATATATATATATATATATATAATATATATATATATATATAAAATTCAGGCTCATTGAACAAAGTCCGACAATAGTTCATATGAATATATATATATATATATATATATATATATATATATATATATATATATATATATATACGACAGCGATTAAACGCTCCAGACATAAGTCTAAGCTCAATCGAGGCATAGCTCGATAAGCTTAAGTTCATATACAAACTGAAATAAAATCACGGACCGAAGTCCGGGCATACACACGTAACATGACTCTCAACGTGAAGAATAGTGTGTGCAAAGATGAAGAGAAAAGCTTTAAAATGTGTAAGAAGTTTTACAGTGGGCTGCCAAAGAAGACTTCTATAACTGTAAGTGGATGAACACTCGGCTCCCGCCGGTACAGTAGTAGATATATGTGATTTCACAAGTGTTTAAAATGAGAAAGCACTCAGTTTCGGGGGTGTACAGAGCAAATTAGATAGGGCTTTCTCGCCTTTTTCTCTTACAAAATGGCCACCCCAAGCCCTCTATTTATAGAAGGGGGAGTACCTGCGGCTAGCCGCAGATGTACCTGCGGCTGCCCGGGGTGCCCCGGGCTCTGTCCCGCTGTCTCGAAGTACGTGCACGCATACAACGTGATGTCTACTCGAACTTTCAAAACTTCAATTCGGGCATTCGATTGAGGTGTATAAGACCTATTTCGGACCACCATTGTCGAGAGTTACGCAATGACATGGGATTAGAGGTTGTACGAAGTCAGGAAGATGGGACCATGCCCTCTAGTCTTCAAGCTTCAAATTCTATCCGTTGTCCTGCGCAATAGTCACTCGAGATTGGACTTCCTTGGTTCTTGTAGGATATTGCTGTGTAAAAATGTATGTCTGAAATGTTGAGACGGTGCGATGTGGCAAAATGACGATCTTACCCCTCACTAGGGTTATCTCCGGTTTAGGCTGATAAAGTAGACGTTGCTCAGGGTTATCTCTGAGATTGGACTACTGCAAGTACTGAATGTCCTCAGGGTTATCTCTAAGGTGTGCCTGTCTTTCTGGTGTTATCTCCGGGTCTTGTACTGAGTGCCTCGATGTGAGTGCCGAGGTTGAAGCTGATTGCATGCATTTGAAACAAGCATTTCTGGGTTATCTCCGGAACTGCAATTACACTCCTTAGGGTTATCTCCAAGGTTAGCATTGTTATCCCCAGTGTTGAGACTGAATATCTCGAGGTTATCTCCAAGATGAATCGGCCTTCTCCGATGGAATTTTTGGTATTTAAACTACATGCCTCGGGGTTATCTCCAAGGTTAGAACTGATACTCTCGGTATGTGTTCCGGGGTTGAGACTGAACTTCCGATAGTATTCGGATCGGATATGAGCTGTCTTTCAGAGTTATCTCTGAAAGACGAATCTGCCCTCCTGCAATGTCAGTAACAGGTGTGCAGAAAATTTCGAGTGTTTACAGGGTCCTTTACAATAATATACAATATTTAGTAAGTAATTACACAATTAATGCATCCACAAAATAATTACAAAAATCATACACTTTTTCATATTTATTTATAATATTAGTGCAATTAGGATTCCTTAATTTAGGAAATTAGTATAGGATTTAATTCACAATAATAAGGAAACCTAAAATCAAGAAAAAATAACTGTCATAATTAATAATTCAAATTCAAACATATTGGATCTAACAACAAAAATAAATTCAAATTCAAAATAATAATTCAAATTCAAATATTTAAAGTTTGGCAACGTCATCTTCCTCCTCCCCTTCGCCGGTCATCTTCCTCCTCCCCTTCGCCGGTGAAACAGAGCCACAAAATGGTCGATGAGATGTAGAAAGGAGGTGGATATTTGATTTTTCACAATTTATTCATGTCCGAAAATTTCAATTCTAATTTCATGTCCAAAAGAAAATAAGAACACTGCATAGGAAAGAGAGAGATAAGAGAGTGATGTGTAATGTAATGTTGATAACCAAACTTTCTTAAAAAGGTAAGTAAACTATTATACCAAGGTAACTAAACCTTTATACCAAGGTAACCAATCTACCTCCACACTTGCAGTATGAATTGGTTACCTTGGTCTGAAAGTTTGGCAACCAACTACATGAAGATTTGGCTACCAACTGCATCACATTCAAAATAAATTGGTAACTTAATAAAACTAAATTGGTTACCTTGGTATGAAGGTTTGGTTACGGGTTTAATACTTTAATACTTCAAACCTCAATTTGGGGATCACAACGGAGCCGACGATCAATCTCTTCAGTAAACACCGGTGAGGTGTCTGGATAGGCCATCGGAAGGGGAAGCACGTCATCGTCGTCGGTCAGGTATCTCTATCGGTCACGTGACCACCTCTCTTTCACATTGACCTTGGTGTATTTTTTGTTACCTATATTTGCTCTCTTTTCAACTGCCAGGACATCGTTGGAGTCGAAGCTGATTCTGCCGCTGCTAGAGGCGTCGAAGACTATCGTAAAGTTAAACCACCGTCTCAGAAAGAAAGGTCCAACCGGAGGGTTGGCGGCACGGCAGCGGACGTCGGATAAGGGAGGAGAGAGATCGGGAAAAGTGAGGAATGATGGGTTTGACGACGGAGTAAAAATGGAGCTAGGGTTTAATGGCAACATTCGACCACCACGTGAACCATATACGATATATCCGGAGTCTCTGTGAGTTTTGTATGTGAGAGAGAGCAACAACAAAGCTCAGCTGCAAGAAAGAAAGATGGTGGTTGTTGGGTTAGGATTCTAAAATGCGCCAGGTGCTAAGTAAATCAATATTAATCCCCTAAATTAAGGAATCCATACTAATTCTCTAAATTAAGGAATCCTAATTGCACTAATATTGTAAATAAATATGAAAAATGTATTACTTTTGTAATTATTTTATGGATGCTCTATTATTGTAATTATTTCTAAAAATATACTAAAATATGTAATTAACCCTTTAGATTTTGTGATAGATTTAAGGAGGGACTGTGACGAACGAGACTTTTGTAATTAATTTTTAAATATTTATTTAATTCAATAAATATTTTGTTAATTTATTTATTGAGTTAAACAATTATTTGATAGAATTGTGATAGATTAATTTAATTAAGGGTGTCACATTAGTTAAATTAATGTGGAATAATTTTATAGTTCAAAGTGTGAATTTAATTGGGATAATTAAATTAAATAAGTTGTTAAATAATTTTAATGTTGTTATAATTAATTAAATAATTAATTAGAGATTTATTGATTTGTTATAAATAATAAATGAGAATTTTAATTATGTGATGATGTGATTTAATGGGTAACAGTGTCTCTTATTTAATTGAGTTAAATAATATTATTTGATTAATTAAAGTGTGACAAATAAACTATATAATAAATGAATTAATTAAAATAATGGGAAATAAGCCCTTATGAACAAGCCAAACATGGCCTAAGGAACATGGGAGTGGTTAAGGCCTCATTACGTTTAACTGATGTCCATGATTTCACCGATTATATTATACGTATAATATAACATTCATATTACTTAGTCTGGAGAACAAATTCAGAGAGAAATCAGAGTCTCGCAATCCCAGGTACGATGACCTGTAATTACATTCTTACATGATAGGTATTGTATTATTATTACAAAACACTTGGTTAATACAAACAACCGTCTTCAACTACTCATCCACCTTCCATTTTCCCTTGTCCTTCACCATATCATTCTATGCGTTCACGTTTCACTGAAAATATTTAATTTCAAAGCAAGAATGAGCATTCAATTGCTCAGCAAGTTGTGCAATAAACGATGTATAAAAGTGTTAAATGTTTTCTTTGAGTATACTTCTACAACGGATAAACTGTTGTGAAGTTATTGAAACAATTTCTCGAATGACATATCAAGTAGCTTATATTTTTGAAATGACGTATTGACTATAGATGTCGAGCGGTTAGTTAACCATGAACTTAGTTTTTTTTCATTCTAAAAATGGGTATAACAGTAATTCAACTGTAAAACCGATTAACTCCCGAGCACTACATGCTTTATGTCCTGCATTGATCAACATTACATGCTTGTTTTCATTGCCTTATTGGCACAGTAAAAATTTCCTAAATAAAAGATGTTCATACTCAGAATTGAGTTCTAAACCAAAGCAATTTGGTCGGACGACTCTATCTATTTCAACAAGATGATAAAGACTTGTGATAAATATTGTAACGTGAATCTAGCTTAAACAATTAGCTTAGACTCATTCGTAAACAATTCAGAAATTTTAGAACTTGAAGTAATAAAGAAATTTGCATACCATTGTCAAATTGTATAAGTTAGGAAACTTGCACAAGCATACAAATATAATTTACTTGCTCAAATGTAAATAAGTTTGAGATTCTAGAGAAATAATAAACCTCTTGCATAAAGAAAGTGCATAGGTTAGAGATAATTGCTAAATAAAGAAGTAAAGTTCATATACTTGCCTTGAGCGTAGTTTACGATTACCATTTAATTCTACTTTGAATATCTTACAAATAGATATCCATTAGTCATGTATAACAAACTCATTTCTTCCAAGTATATATCAGGTACACATTAGTTATGTTCACATATAACATACTACAATCAGGTACTTTATGCACACATTCAGCCATACTATATACATATTCAAGCATATGTGTAGTACATATATACTACATAGATAGTTCTTGATTTTATATTTCAAAATCTTGCTTTTGTTTTCAATATAATTTACTTTCAAATAGAATTTCTTTATTTAATTTTGCTTAGTTCAGCTAAATTATGTTTGGTCATGCCATATACCATGCTTGACATGTATTGAAGCTTAGGAAAGTTAAACTAGTATGTAATGAACCTTAGATAACAAATAAAATATCTTGGTAGTTCTGCAGGGTGGCGCGGCCGCGTTAGTCCCTATTTAGCCCAGGACTGAATTACTTCAACTCTGATCTTTCCTTGTTATCCAAAGTTTATTCAATAATCAGTACGATTATATGAATCCAGAACTTTAAAGGATTCTAATCAAGCTAGCTTCTCTCTTTAATAATAATTTAGTATAATACTTGATTTTCATTTTTAAACTTAGTTTAATTTATGTTTCACTAACTCAGAGACCATATAGGACATTTCAATCACAAATATAACATGTGTAATTAGTGTTAATAGAAATCAAGTTTAGGATTCCTATTACTTTCAAAATTATTTAGCTTTCCATTTAAATCCTTTTTAACTAAGCTTAGATATCTCAAGTAATGAATATCTATCTTGGTCATTCTTTTAGACACATATGGAAGCATATAACACTTGAATATACATGCTTAGAACACAAGAATCAAGTTTTCATTTTTTGAGGACCAGCGTGGCCGCGCCGGTCTTGGGTTGGAAAGTGGCGCGGTCGCGCCACTTCGAATTCGAACCCAGACAGTGCTCTACTTCGGTAGAGTTTTGAGAATTCAATTCAACATCCAACAATATATTTCTGGGTTGTTATTTTCTTATACCAAATAGGTAGAAACATAATTCCTTTCAGTATTACAAGATCAGATACCACACACATCAACTAATCTTTCTTTTTCCCAATAAATTTAGAAAGTATTTTGAGTTGGGCATTTTAACAAATAATTTTATAGACACAATTATAGAATTCAAATCTCAAAACTTTGATAACATACTTCACCTAGATTTCATAGCCATTGCTCTGTCCAGATTAATCAAATATAAACAAATCATAATCAATTACACTAATTCTTCTACATGCCACTATAATTATAAAAAAATATAATCACCATATAAAAATTACATTTAATTTGATTTTTCCTTCTTTTTTTTTCCAATTCCTGATCTTCAATTTCCCTTTCTCCTGCTAGTCGTATGTTCTTTGTTGACTATAGTTTATAGTTTATATAGAGACTTGTAGTATACAGAGAAAGAAATGAAATGACTGAAGTTTTGCTTAGTATTTATAAAGGAAGCATTCCTTGCTCAATGCGTATACAAATTTGATGAATACATAGGTCTATATTGATAGCTTTGCTTATTATGGTTATAGCCTTTACCGAATATTTCCTAGCCTTGCACCTAATTCTCACAGCTCATGCTTCATAAGTTAATGACTCGGCCATAAAACACAGCACATGCTTCCTTTAATTTATCAGGTTTTTGAATACCCTCCGTACAATTCACATTATATACAATGCAATTTAAATATACATAATGCACTTTAAAAATCCGGATAAAAAAAATCCATAAATCATTTTCATCAAAACAAAAACTATTTATTAAATAAAAATATTTTATTTAATAAATTAATTTATTTATAATAAGATAATTTATTTCCCATAAATTACCTTATTAGCCACCAGAATTTCCATTTGAAATGGAAACTTTATAGATAATAAAATATTTAATGTAATATATTTAAAATAATTTAATATTACAAATTATTTTAATACTCTTTATTTATTTCCTTTTTTTTAATAAATTATTTTTTACAAATTTAATTAGTTGCGACAAAAATATATAACAATATATTTTTCATCTTGTAATCATACACATACATGATTAAATATATTCACATATGTAATCTACATCAATATTTCATATAATAAAATTATTATTTTTATTTATTTATTTAAATTCTTATAAAAATAAATTCGAGTTGTCACATTCTTTCCCCTTATATAGATTATGTCTCCGAAATTATAAAATAAAACTACGTCAACGGTTGAGGATAATTAGCGTACTTCTTTTGAATGGCTAGGAGTCTTTGATTGATTTTTGCAAACTGCTTGCACAGATTAGGATGTCTGTACCACAATAATTGGTTGTTTTCATCATGCAAAATTTCATAAAAATACATGACTATGTTCATGCAATATTTATTATGCGTGAGTTCTACTCGCGGCAGGCATTCAATTCAACTTTGATGCGTTATCTTTTGCTTCTACATGCTCTTCCAAAAATTGCCGTAAGATATGAATCTCAATTCGATATGCTTAAATTTAATATTTCCTATTGAACGAGTTATTATCTTCTTTATGACTGTATTTAAGGGTTTCTAAAGGTACACGTATATATTCTAACAAAATTCTAATATTCAAAAAGAAAGAAATAATTCTCTTCCGAATCAAGCATATACATTTGTATAATTAATCGAAAAAGTACATAGAACTCAATTTCTGGTTGCTACGGTATCTTCGACCGTCATTGAAGGTCCTAACGGTTGGTCTATTTGGTGTAGTTGGATCGGTTATAGCTAGTTGTCTACTTCTATTCCCTGCACTAGTATTTCCCCCATCAATTTTCCTCTTTGGGAAATTCCTGGCAATATGGTCTGTCGTTACACAGATGAAACATCCGCTGTTTTTCTTTGGGATGGGACAATTAGGAGAGATGTGTCCCTCCTTCCCGCAGTTAAAGCATACTAGCTTCCCTTTTAAACATTCTCCTGAATGAGTTTTCCCGCAATTATTATATTGCTCAATTTTTTTCTTTATACCTCCCTGTCTACTATCAGTATTTCTAGAATTGTTCAATTTTCTTTTTTCGCTTCCACTTCTACTACTTCCCTCAGCTTTGACAGCTCCCTCGATTGTAACTTTTATTTTCTGCTCCTTATTGTAGAGATTCATGGCCTCGCTTCTACCTTCAGTTATGATAGCCTTCTCCAGGATTGATCCGAAAGAACCAACTTGCAACACTACGACCTTGTTGTAGAGTCAGGGTTTCAAGCCCTGCTCAAACCTTCTTTCCTTCCTTGCTTCTATGTCCAGTTGGTGTGGAGCAAATCGAGCCAGTTCATTAAACTTGGCAGCGTACTGAGACATTGTCATATCTCCCTATTTCAATTCTAAAATTTTTATCTCCATTCGACTCAGCGCACTCGGAGGGAAATAATTCTCAAAGTACAACTATTTGAATCTTTCCCAGGTAATTACTCTTGCTCCAGATCTATTCCTATTGGTCTCCCACCAAAAATCAGCCTCGCCTTTAAGCATGTATGTAGCAAAAATAGTTTTTTGTCCGTTCCCTACACTGGCCACCTCAAACGCCTTTTCCATCTCCTTGATCCAAGATTGAGCATCTATAAGGTCAGTGCTTCTCTTGAACTCAGGCGGTCCTACCATCTTAAAGTCTTTGAAACTAGCTACATGTGTTGATGGCAGATTCACATTAGTATGAGGGTTAAGGATTCTTATTTTGAAAGGCTCCTACTAGTAAATCCACGAACTGTTGCATTGGGTTTTCCTGTCCTTCAGCCCTATTTTCATTTTGGTTTTCCGTCGTTTTGTTTCTATTCCTGTTTACCGGTGGTCTTCCTCGACCTCGTCCCTTTGGTGACATTTTTCTGTTAATAAAATCTTTATTGATGTTAATATTTCATTAACTATTTTTATACAAAACACACATATCAGTACATTTTCAAAGTATACTTAGCAAACATTTTTTTTAATTTTTTTTATAAATATGCTTTTTATAACATATCTTGCATACAAACTTATAACTTTTGCTATTTACATATTCTATTCCTCTATTACATACCAAAATGAGGGTATTCATATTTATCCCATAGCTTATACAAAAGTTGGGAGTAATACACTACACACATAAACATATATAAACATATCGTTTAATACATATATATTGATTGTACTATTTCCCGCTTCCTCCGTTTACCTTCTTCTTTAGACATATACCCCCCTTTGGATTCGGACAATAAGGAAAGATATGTCCCATCTGCCTAGAGTTATAACATATCTTTTGCCCTTTCCTGCACATGCCTCGATGCATCTTCCCATAGTTCGTACATTTCCCTATCTCTTTAAAGTTTCCTTGATGAATTCTAGGATTCTCTGGAACATTATTGTTCATTTTTCTTTTGCTCTTATTATTTGGAGTTTCATACGGTATGCTGTATTCGGCTCCCATTTTATCAATTTACAGCTTATCTTGCTCCTCCATTATTTCCATTAATGTATGGTGTAATTGATTGTTTAACAATCTTTCAACTCTCCATAATTTCTTTAGAGAATACATCTTATTCTTTAGATTCTACATTTCCATTTATTCCTGTTTAACTCTAACTTTCATGTCCGAATCACTATCTGTCTGTACTATCAATGATGGTTCTAATACTGTCTTTTCCAGAATGATCATCTCCTCAAGGTCATTTTTAGTGTGAGCCTCTTCTTCAACTATTGGCTTAGATATTAGCTCGGGTGGAGTGGTCTGCTCCTCGTTCACGATATGAAATTTTCCTAGTTCCTTCTCACCCGACATCTACACACAAATTATCTTAATTAGTACATAATACACATTATATACACATAGCAAACAATAGTTTTATTTAGGTTACTTTTATTTTATTATACGATGAATTTCCTTAAACTCATATCCTTTAAACTCTATTTGAGCTATTTATTTTTTAATGCTTCTATCTAGTTTAGGTTATAGTCTAAGGTATTCCGACCTAAGGTTTCTAACCTACAGCTCTGATACCACCTTGTGGTACTCCCAAATTTGGGTACTTAGAACCCATACTTGGTTCTACACGATAACATTCATACAACCTGCTTAATATATTAATAATTAGAAATATTACATCAGAGTACCGCAATCCCAGATACGATGACCTTTAATTACATTCTTACATGATAGGTATTGTATTATTATTACAAAACACTTAGTTAATATAAATAACTTTCTTCAACTACTCATCCACCTTCCCTTTTCCCTTGTCTTTGCCAAATCCTTCTATGCGTTTACGTTTCACTGAAAACATTTAATTTCAAAGTAAGAATGAGCATTCAATTGATCAGCAAGTAATAACATGAAATAAACGATGTATAAAAGAGTTAAATGTTTTCTTTGAGTATACTTCTATAACGGATCAACTGTTGTGAAGTTATTGAAATAATTTCTTGAATGACATATCCAGTAGCTTATATTTTTGAAACGATGTATTGACTATAGATGCCGAGCGGTCAGTTGACCATGACCATTATTTTTTTTCATGCTAAAAATAGGTATAACAGTAATTCAATTGTATAATCGACTAACTCCCGGGCACGATGGGTGATCAGCCCTTTATGCCCTTCGTTGATCAACACTACATGCTTGTTTTCATTGCCTTATTGGCACAGTAAAAATTTTCCAAATAAGGGATGTTCATACTCAGACTTAAGTTCCAAACCAAAGCAATTTGGTCGGATAACTCTACCTATTTAAGATGATAAAGAATTGTGATAAAATATTGTAACATGAATTAGCTGAAATAATTAGCTTAGACTCATTTGTAAACAATACAGAAATTTTAGAACTTAAAGTAATAAAGAAATTTGCATACCAATGTCAAATTGTATAAGTTAGGGAACTTGCACAAGCATACAAATATAATTTACTTGCTCAAATGTAAATAAGTTTGAGATTCTAGTGAAATAATAAACCTCTTGCATAAAGAAAGTGCATAGGTTAGAGATACTTGCCTTGAGTGTAGTTTACGATTACCGCTTAATTCTACTTTGAATATCCTACACATATATATTTACATATAGGTATCCATTAGTCATGTATAAAAAACTCATATCTTCCAAGTATATATCAAGTACACATTAGTTATGTTCACATATAACATACTACAATCAGGTACTTTATGCACACATTCAGCCATACTATATACATATTCATTCATATGTGTAATATATATATATATATATATATATATATATATATATATATATATATATACTACATAAATAGTTCTTGGTTTTATTTTTTAAAATCTTGTTTTTGTTTTCAATACAATTTACTTTCAATTAGAATTTCTATATTTAATTTTGCTTAGTTCAGCTAAATTATGTTTGATCATGCCATATACCATGCTTGACATGTATTGAAGATTAGGAAAGTTAAACTAGTATGTATTAAACCTCAAATAACAAATAAAATGTCTTGGTAGTTCTGGAGGGTGGCGCGGCCGCGCTGCATATTAGGCATAGGAGTGGCGCGGCCGCGCTACTCCCTATTTAGCCCAGGACAGAATTACATCAACTTTGATCTTTCCTTGCTATCCAAAGTTTATTCAACAATTAGTATGATTATATGAATCCAGAAATTTAAAGGATTCTAATCAAGCTAGTTTCTCACTTTAATAATAATTTAGTATAATACTTGATTTTCATTTTTAAACTTAGATTAATTAGTTTAATTTATGTTTCACTAACTCAGACACCATATAGGACATTTCAATCAAAAATATAACATGTTTAATTAGTGTTAATATAAATCGAGTTTAGAACTCTTATTACTTTCAAAATTATTTAGCTTTCCATTTAAATCCTTTTTAATTAAGCTTAGATATCTCAAGTCATGCATATCTATCTTGGACATCCTTTTAGACACATATGAAAGCATATAAGACTTGAATACACATGCTCAGAATACAAAAATCAAGTTTTCCTTTTTTGGGGACCAGTGCGACCGCGCCAATTCGAATTCGAACCTAGACAGTGCTCTGCTTCGGTAGAGTTTTGGGAATTCAATTCAACACCCAACAATATATTTATGGGTTGCTATTTTCTTATACCAAATAGGTAGAAACATAATTCCTTTCCGTATTACAAGATCAGATACCACACACATCAACTAATCTTTCTTTTTTCCAATAAGTTTAGAAAGTATTTTGACTCGGGCATTTTAATAAATAATTTTATAAACACAATTATAGAATTCAAATCTCAAAACTTTGAGAACATACTTCACCTAGATTTCATAGCCTCTGCTCTATCCAGATTAATCAAATATAAACAAAACATAATCAATTACACTGATTCTTCTACATGCCACTCCAATTACAAAAAAAATATAATCACCATATAAAAATTACATTTGATTTGAGTTTTCCTTCGTTTTTGTTTTCAATTCATGATCTTCAATTTCCCTTTCTTCCTTCTAGTCTTATGTGATTTCTTTGTTGGCTATGGTTTATATAGAGACTTGTAGTAAACAGAGAAATAAATGAAATGAAATGACTGGAGTTTAGCTTAGTATTTATAAAGGAAACATTCCTTGCTCAATGTGTATATAGGTTTGATGAATGCATATGTCTATATTGATAGCTTTGCTTATTATGGTTATAGCCCTGCTGAGCCTTGCACCTAATTCTCATAGCTCCTGCTTCATAAGTTAATGACTCAGCCATAAAACACAGCACATGCTTCCTTTAATTTATCAGGTTTTTAAATACCCTTCGTACAATTCAGATTATATATAATGTAATTTAAATACACATAATGAACTTTAAAAATCCGGATAAAATATCCATAAATCATTTCCTTCAAAACGGAAACTATTTATTAAATTAAAATATTTTATTTAATAAATTAATTTATTTATATTTAGATAATTTATTTCCCATAAATGACCTTATTAGCCACTAGAATTTTCATAGAAATGGAAACATTATAGATAATAAAATATTTAATGTAATATTTTTAAAATAATTTAATTTTGTTATTTTTATACTCTTTATTTATTATCTTTCTTTTTATTAAATTATTTTTACTAATTTAATTAGTTGCAACAAAAATATGTAACAATATATTTGTCATCTTGCAATCATACACATGCAAGATTACATATATTCACATCTGCAATCTACATTAATATTTCACATAATAAAATTATTATTTTTATTTATTTATTTAAATTCTTATAAAAAAAATTTCAAATTGTCACACTGTCTTTCCTTGCTCCTTATTCTTGGTCATCCCTCCCATTGCTCATGTTTCTTTTCCTTGGCTCACTCCTAATGTATAATGCATACACATAACCCATATATTACATAATACATTTATGATACCATATTACACATAATATATTATCCTACATACATTAAATATTACAATGTATTATATTCCATATTCTTTTCCATAAAAAATATAAGTTATATATTAAATAATAAAATAATAAATTTAATGTTATACATTTATTCCATTAAAATAATTTAATATCATAAATTATTTTAGTACACTTCATTTAAAGCGTGCATTAATTTTGTATACTTTTAATTATTTCCTTTTTTCATTTATAAATTGTTTCTAACAATTTATTTGCATGTAGTAAATTAATATATTCACCACATCACATACATACATATACTACACCTCATATATTCATATAGGCAGTATAATATAATAAATTATTTAATACAATAAATCCATCTTATTAAAATAATTTAATTTTTAGAAATTATTTTAATTTACTTATTAATGGATACAATAATTATGTATTATGTATCCTTTAATAATCTCTTTCCCTTTAATAAATTGTTTCCACAATTTATTTTTGACCAAAACAAATATATAATAACATATTTACTCATTTCTTTTTTTTACCTTTTTAGAAATTGTTTTCACCAACTTATTTGCATATAATAAATATATAATAATAATATATTGATTATTTTACAAATCATGACATTGCATAACACATAATTACTTATGCAATCCAATACTTATAACATATCGCATAATAAGAATTTTATATATTTAAATTCTTATTTTAATATTTTTCAAAAACTCGGATCGTCACAAAAATACTAAAATATCAAAAATACCAAATACCGAAATACTTGATTTACTATCCAGCTATTTCAAGAAATAACGAAACTAAATGAAAATTTTAAACAAGAAAATTTATTTTTTAAATCGTTATTCAGGCTAACCGAGTAAGGAGATGTTTGATAAAAATTGAATGAATCTGAATCTGAATGAAAAAAATTGTTTGATAATTGAAATGTCTGAAACATCTGAATGACAAAATTTTATTATTTTACCCCTCTGAAAAAATTCAAAATTGTTGTAAATTTATTTAATATTACTTAATATAATAGTTAATATATATTTTTTTAATTTATTAATTTTTTAATTTTTTTTACTTCATTCAGGTGCTCATTCAGCCATTCAACTAAAAAAAATTTGACTTAGCCATTCAGCTCGTCCATTTTACCGATTCAACCATTCAAACCTAAACAAACGCACTGACCGATTCAGCCATTCAGATTCAGCTCCAAACAAACACCCCATAAGTCAATTTACAAATTGTTATTGTACTTGAATATTGGAATATTATTCCAATTTTACAGAATGACTGAATGCCCGAATTATTTTGGTTAAAAAATACAATTCAATTATGTTACTTGATTTTAAGTCCTTGTTTGTGTTAAAAAATTTGACTTGAGAAAAATAACTTGAAATATGGGACTATTTATATCATGTCCAACCAAATATCATAATTCCTATGATTTAAAATTTGTGGACAAAATTAATTTTTTTTTTAATGGCCTGATATATTATATCCAACTATATTCAGGCTACTGAAAATAAGATTACTTTGTTATTACTAATTATACTAGTCCTACAAATTATAATTTTTATTCAACAATTTAAATAGTTATAGATAAAATAAACATAACACGACTAAACTCATAAATTTTCTATAAATAATTTCAATCTAAATAAAGACGTGACTAAACTTATTAAGGCTTGAGATCTTAGACCTGAGATTATAAACTTGCATAACATGGCCCGAGTGTTGCACTTGCACATTAAATTGGAGAAACTGGGGGCAAAGATCCTACGGCTATTTGTTGGAGAGAGTTACCGTTAGATATGAGGGCTTTCAATTCACATTATTTGAATTTCACGGGTGTTATGAGAGAGATATCCTAATAGCTCTTGAATTTGAATTTGAATTTCATGTGCAGAGGCTTTCGATTCACATTATTTGAATTTCATGTGTGTGTGAGAGAGAGATCCTTCTAGCTTTTGAATAATTTGTTCCGGTGCAAAATCCATTTTTCACCCAAATCTCAGATATTCTACATTCTCTTTCATCTCCCATTTTTCTCGTCTCCGAATCTCAGATCTTGGGCTCCCAATTTCTTCTTCTTCCCTTTCTTCATCTCTTGCTTTACATCCCAGAACAAAATCACGACCTTTCACCTTCGTTTTAACCTTCGTTTTAACCTTCGTTTTAACCTTTTTTTTGTAGCTAATTGGAAATAGTTCGGGAGTCTTTCATGGATTTGAAAATCTATTTGTGTTTGTCCAGACTTAAGTTAATTTACCATTTTCTTTCTCTCTTTTCAATTTAAATCCTAGGGTTTACGCCCAAAAAATCTTTGCCTCGTATGCTATCTTACAATCTCGGCATCGTTGTCTCTTTTGTTTTACATCTATTTATAGAAGTAGAAAATATCATCGCTGGGAACTTCGAAGGGTGTATTGGAGATGGCAAAGTTCGCCAACAACACTCAGAATCTTCAGAAATTCATGGGCACTGCGCTGTATGTATATGTTTCTCTATAGAGTATCGTTCTGAAAATCTTCATTTCTACTTTATAGTTTCATAGATTTTCCTAAATTTTGTTTGGCTGTTCCAGTTCGGTACTGATGGCTTATGTGCGTGTACATGCATGTAATCTAAAAATGTGTTGTTCATATAAACTTTGTTTGATTGACTGTTTGATTCATATTATATCACTACTTTCAATGTTGGCTTAAAAGCAGCTTGTTATTTTGCAATTTAATTTCGAGAATTGCCTTATGAATAGGATCTCTGCTTTACTGTAGATACTTGATATCTTATTCTGCTAATTCTAGGGTTTACGTGTAATAACTTGAATTTTCAAATTAATTTTAAAGTAAAAAGTTAGTAAATAAAATTTTTATTTTAATAATATTTATGGTACATGGGTGTATATGTGCACTGTACCTGTGATTGAGTATATATATATATATATATATATATATATTTACTGTGTATGAGTAAATTAATCAAAAATAATTTGAATATCGGAAGCGAATAAAAAGTTGAGTATATAAAATTTATAGTATACATTAAATAAAGAATATCAAATAAATTTGATAATAGTGGATTATTTTATGTATGAGAAAAATATCATGGAGCATAGGTCATGACACATATATTTTTTTTTAGTGTAAATTGGATTTGTAAATTAAATATATATAATATATATATATATATATATATAATGGGCGAAGAAGGCTTAGCTTAAGTGGAGTTTTTTTAAAAAAAAAACAAACAAACAGAGGAGGTGGCACAGTAGAAAATAAATGTATCTGTATATTTAATAAGGTAGTACTTAGTAAGTTAGGCTATCAATTAGAGTGCTAGGGAGTTAAGCAGGAGCTGGGAAAAGTGAGTGATAGACACGAAAAGTGAAGCAGGAGCTGTCCTTGCCTGGAAAAAAAATTAGACCTACACTCAACTACGCTATGGGACAACAAAGCAAGGAGTTTTAGTGAAAATCATGGTTTAGAGGCTGTAAAAGAAAAAAAAAAAAAACTAAACCAACTTCTCTTCTCTCCTTCCATCTGATAATCACTCTCTTTATCTTCTCCTCACTGTCATCCTTCCCCTGCACGATCAAGCTTGCCGAGGCTCATCCTGCCTAGTTTGGGTTGCCAAGCCTAAGACTCCTATTTCAGTTCCAGTGTTATCAAGCAAAGGTAATGTATATGTGTTTTATGTATAGATACAAATATTGGTTTGTTAAAGTGAACTCAGTTAATCATGCGAATTGAGTGATTGATTTAACTGTGAATAAGTGTGATGGCAAAGTTTGGAAAAGGAAATCTTTATGTGATATATCAGTGATGTTGAAATCAATGAAGTAAAAGGTTAAAAAAGAAAGAAAGAGAAACTGTTAGTTCATTAATTGCTTGACTATTCATGCTTTGTCTGTGTTTGGACTAAATTTAGGCACAAGGAGATAGGTTGGGCTGAGGAGTAATAAGGAGGATAAAATGGGTTCATGATATAAATCAATAGCTATGAAATCTAGTAGCATAAAACTGTGCACACCACATGTTTGTTTAAAGTCCCAAGTGGACTGTTTTGAATAAAAGTCAGTTATTAGGCAAAACCCAGGGTGGGGATGACTGAATATCCTACACATATTGCTAAACAAAGAGTTTAAAGGTATGAAATGAAAATGAAAACTCAATTTCAAGCCAAAGATGGCATGAAGTAAATGGTACAGCTGCTGCCCACGGTAGCAGTAGTCATGTATAGCAACAGTTGAGGCTTCCCTTGAGTTCTAGTAGCACAATTAGACTTCTAAATGTGCTTATGTAGTACTTCTCTGCAATAAGAATAAATACAAGTTATGTAATACCCAAGACTTAGCACAAGAGGGTCAAGAATGAGGGGAATAAAGTGCAACAAAGCACAGGGCAAAGGAAAGGGCTGCTGCCCAGAGGCAGCAGCGTGGACCGACAGCAGCAGTGGGCATGGATCAGGGAAGGATAAGTTTTTCTTCTTGAACTCTTGTTGAGCATGGTTAGACTATCAAAACTGCCCAGCTGTTGGACTTAGGTAACAAATGAGTGTACCACTAGTATGTATTCAAAGCTTGAAATAAATTCATGATATTGCGCAATGAGAAAGGCTGCTGCCTAGGTAGCAGCAGTAGACTGGATGGGCAATGGCTGGGAGCTTCCAGGCAGTGCGTTTATGTAGTTGCCCTACCTATAGCACACTAAAAAAAAACTCAATAGTGATTGAATTAGTTGGCTAGGAAGTGAAGTTGCTTGAAGCAAGGAGCAGGGGGGAACGGGGCTGCTGCCACTAACAGCAGAAATGGTTCAAATGTGCTGCAGCAGGTGCAGAGCTCGGCATAGCCTGGGGACTCTTTTGAGTTCTCAGTCAATGCGATTAAAAGAACCAAATAAATTAGCTTATATATATATATATATTTCTACATAGGTAAATATATCACCTATATAAACTCCAAGATTTTAGCATACTAAAATGATTAAATAATTAAATTGCAAATTAAAAGCTAGAGAAATGGAAGCTAATTGATAGGAACTGCTGCCATTTGCAGCTGCCTTCCTCAATTCGCAATAGCAAGGATTGGTTTGGTTAACATTTTGGTTCGTGTAGGTTATAGTTTTGCTATAGATATGGGTTATTCTAATAGTTGAATATATTAGTTGTGTAACATTCAAATGAAATGTAAGTGAATCAAGATTATGGGAAGTTAAGGTTATACAAAGCAAGGGAAAAAAAAGAGGTGCTGCTGCTGCCCAGTTATACAAAGCAAGGGAAAAAAAAGAGGTGCAGCTGCTGCCTATGGGCAGCAGCAGCAGTTGGCAATTTAGGGCTGCAGCTGTGATCTGTTGCTAAGGCAGTTTTGGGCAGTCTAGTTTAGACTAGAAATGCAACTTGAGAAGTTAATTAATTGCCTAAATAAGTATGTATGTAGAGGCAATGACGTAGTTATAATTCTATGTTAATGACTTAGTAGTTATGTTATAAAGCTAACAAAGATGGCATCTTAACTTGGGCCTGTTAAGCCAATGTTCAGACTGCTAGGTTCGAATAGGGTCGTGAGGCCAGGTGTGGCCACACCAAGCTTGGCTATGCCCCACAGGGCCAAGCAAAGCTTGGTTGCCACACAATGGATTAAATTGGGACTGTTTTGGCATTAAGAAGAAAAACAAGATTGTTTGACATTTTAGCATACAGTAATGAAACTACAAGTAATGATAGGAACTATAAATTACCCAATCAAGTGTTAGCTACACCCAGGTCATGTAATTCATTATAAATGAATGTGTAAGCTATGATATAGCAGTTGACATAGTTTAAAAATGCAGCGAGTTTGAGTAAATAAATTGTTAATATGAGTTGCAAAACGAATTAGCAACTACAATTTTATTTCTTTAATATACAATCATATTCAATTCATGAAATACCTTATGTATTCACCTTGAATACCTAGGTTACGAAGAAAATTACGAAGTGTACTTATAGCAAGAAAGGAGAAAAGAAATATGAACTAAAATCATATAAGGGTCATGAACTGGAATTATGTCAAACCCTATAAAAGAAAGATATGGCTATTGAAAAGATATGGGTGAGATATTTAAAAAATGTATATAAATATCTTTAAAAGTAACAACATAAACTAAAAACATGATCACTGTAAGTATGTGATATGTGAACATACAAGCTATATGACTTGACTATTTGCTTAATACGCTTGTAGATGCAAATAATTGTGTAGGATCTGTGAGAACACACAAGTTTAGCTGAATTTGTATCAATAGTATTCGAACAAGGCAAGTATCTAAATCTTACTCTTTATTGAGCAAGTATTATGAGATTATTCATATATGGACAGGTTCGTTAATTTTAACTAATTTCACCCCTTACGGGAGTTTTTCATTTTGACACGTTGAGGTGGCCATTGCAAGGATTTTCCCAATTAAGCCTTGAAAATTGGCACTTCTGTTATTGCTTAGATTAAAGATGTATTACTCTGCTTCTTTAGGAGCTTACTCTAGATTTACACAAATGATGTGGTTTTCCCTTATGGAACTCTTGTTTCATTATGTTTTCATAATTATTGACAATGAGGATATGCGCCATATGCTTTTGAAATCTGAAGCCTTTGAAAAATTCTTTGTTTTATAGTTTGCCAATCGATCTGAAACTAAAAGAGAATTTCCTCCATAAATCTCCCGATACGGATGATTTTTTCTATGTCGATTGAATAACGTGTTTCTTCTTCTGTATAGTTTCTGCTAGTACTTACCATAGCTTGGTATCAAAGGTTCATGTTTTTGTGTTGATTGGTGCATATGTCCAAATGCTCATATGAAATAGCTGATTTATAATGCAGGAAAAATGTACATGAATTTTGTGCACATGTAATGTGGGGGCCTCAAGTTGACAGTTTGAGGCTCCATATTTTCCCCCTTTTTTTGGTCATAACATAATTTAAATATGGGTTAGTTGAATGATAGTTGAACTTAAATTAGAAATTTCCTTTTAGTTCCAATCCTAAAAGGTAAATATTGAAATTAGAAATTGTTGTTTGATATGTTTAAATGAAATTTTACTAATGTTATTTTTATAACTAACGAGATTTTCAAAATATTTTGCAGGTTATACTTATTCTTAGCAGACTTGCTTAATTTAGAAGTCTTTACTTCTAGTAGAACAAGAGGTACTATTTATTGTTATATTTTCATTTTTATTTTTATTTTTGAACTTAAATTTCTATTTTAGAACACAGGTCTGACAAGTGTAGCAAATTGGAGAAAGGTTGGAAGTAGTAAGAATGTTGTAGGATTTATATTTTGTGATAGATTTGAGGAGGGAAAGAGGGGTAGGTAGGTATAGGCGTAGGAGACTAATTATATAGGTCCTATATATTTAGAAAATATATTATATTATATTATATTATATTATATATGTATTTATACTAGTATATCTATATATGTAGTATATTATATATTATATTATATACGTAATATGTTTAAATGAAATTTTACTAATGTTATTTTTATAACTAACGAGATTTTCAAAATATTTCGCAGGTTATACTTATTCTTAGCAGACTTGCTTAATTTAGAAGTCTTTACTTCTAGTAGAACAAGAGGTACTATTTATTGTTATATTTTCATTTTTATTTTTATTTTTGAACTTAAATTTCTATTTTAGAACACAGGTCTGACAAGTGTAGCAAATTGGAGAAAGGTTGGAAGTAGTAAGAATGTTGTAGGATTTATATTTTGTGATAGATTTGAGGAGGGAAAGAGGGGTAGGTAGGTATAGGCGTAGGAGACTAATTATATAGGTCCTATATATTTAGGAAATATATTATATTATATTATATTATATTATATATGTATTTATACTAGTATATCTATATATGTAGTATATTATATATTATATTATATACGTAATATACATATGTATGTATACATACATATATTTAATGATTGGTTTAATGGGTTGACAAATATACGAGTAATATATAATTCTAAACTTTGTTTGGAATATAGTAATTTGTTTGATTAGATGTGTTTGAATGTGATACTTCGTTGGTCGTTATTGATTAAACTACCAAACATCATGGCTTAGTGATATTGATCTTGAATGATTTCTTCTGTGTATTTATTTTGTGTGTTTGTTATACTGTATTTAATGTTATATTTTATTCTATATTTTTGTTGGTACCATTTTGAATATGTATTGATATCTTTTTGTACGTTTTTATATGGTTATGCCGAGTGAAAATTTTGTAATGTAATACTATAAATATAAGGCATAAAGTGTGGCTTGGAAAGGTTGGGTGAAATTTTGTAATGTATACAACTCACAACTATGTAAGCAGAAGATGGGTGCAATATTGGAGATTCAACATCTTGAAATTAGATCAATAGTGGTATTTGTAACCATGAACAAATTTTGACATCAAAGGTAATTATTGAAATTAGAAATTGTTGTTTGATATGTTTAAATGAAATGCTACTAATGTTATTTTTATAACTAACTAGATTTCCAAAATATTTTGCAGGTTATACTTATTCTTAGCAGACTTGCTCAATTTAGAAGTCTTTACTTCTAGTAGAACAAGAGGTACTATTTATTGTTATATTTTCATTATTATTATTATTATTTTTTAACTTAAATTTCTATTTTAGAACACATATCTGACAAGTGTAGCAGATTAGAGAAAGATTGGAAGTAGTTCGAATGTTGTAGGATTTAGATTTTGTGATAGATTTGAGAAGGGAAAGAGGGGTAGGTAGGTATAGGCGTAGGAGACTAATTTTATAGGTCCTATATATTTAGGAAATATATTATATTATATATATATTATAATATATATGTATTTATACGAGTATATCTATATATGTAGTATATTATATTTTATATTATATACGTAATATACATATGTATGTATACATGCATATATTTAATGATTGGTTTAATGAGTTGACAAATATACGAGTAATATATAATTCTAAACTTTGTTTGGAATATAGTAATTTGTTTGATTAGATGTGTTTGAATGTGATACTTCGTTGATCGTTATTGATTAAACTACCAAAAATCATGGCTTAGTGATATTGATCTTGAATGATTTCTTCTGTGTATTTATTTTGTGTTTGTTATACTGTATTTAATGTTCTATTTTATTCTATATTTTTGTTGGTACCATTTTAAATATGTATTGATATCTTTTTGTACGTTTTTATATGGTTATGCCGAGTGAAATTTTTTTAATGTAGTACTATAAATGTAAGGCATAAAGTGTGGCTTGGAAAGGTTGAGTGAATTTTTGTAATGTATACAACTCACAACTATGTAAGTAGAAGATGGGTGCAATATTGGAGATTCAGCATCTTGAAATTAGATCAATAGTTGTATTTGTAACCATGAACAAATTTCCACATCAAAGGTAAATATTGAAATTAGAAATTGTTGTTTGATATGTTTAAATGATACTAATGTTATTTTTATAACTGACGAGATTTTCAAAATATTTTGCAGGTTATAATTATTCTTAGCAGACTGGCTTAATTTAGAAGTCTTTACTTCTAGTAGAACAAGAGGTACTATTTATTGTTATATTTTCATTTTTATTCTTATTTTTTAACTTAAATTTCTATTTTAGAACACAGGTCTGACAAGTGTAGCAGATTGGAGAAAGGTTGGAAGTAGTACGAATGTTGTAGGATTTAGATTTTGTGATAGATTTGAGGAGGAAAAGAGGGGTAGGTAGGTATAGGCGTAGGAGACTAATTTTATAGGTTCTATATATTTAGGAAATATATTATATTATATTATATATATATTTTATATTATATTATATTATATTATATTATATATACTAGTATATCTATATATGTGGTATATTATATATTATATTATATACGTAATATACATATGTATGTATACATACATATATTTAATGATTGGTTTAATGGGTTGACAAATATACGAGTAATATATAATTCTAAACTTTGTTTGGAATATAGTAATTTGTTTGATTATATGTGTTTGAATGTGATACTTCGTTGGTCGTTATTGATTAAACTACCAAAAATCATGGCTTAGTGATATTGATCTTGAATGATTTCTTCTGTGTATTTATTTTGTGTGTTTGTTATACTGTATTTAATGTTCTATTTTATTCGATATTTTTATTGGTACCATTTTGAATATGTATTGATATCTTTTTGTACGTTTTTATATGGTTATGCCAAGTGAAAATATTGTAATGTAGTACTATAAATGTAAGGCATAAAGTGTGGCTCGGAAAGGTTGAGTGAATTTTTGTAATGTATACAACTCACAACTATGTAAGCAGAAGATGAGTGCAATATTGGAGATTTAGCATCTTGAAATTAGATCAATAGTGGTATTTGTAACCATGAACAAATTTTGATATCAAAGGTAATTATTGAAATTAGAAATTGTTGTTAATGTTTAAATGAAATGTTACTAATGTTATTTTTATAACTAACGAGATTTTCAAAATATTTTGCAGGTTATACTTATTCTTAGCAGACATGCTTAATTTAGAAGTCTTTACTTCTAGTAGAACAAGAGGTACTATTTATTGTTATATTTTTATTCTTATTTTTTAACTTAAATTTCTATTTTAGAACACATGTCTGACAAGTGTAGCAGATTGGAGAAAGGTTGGAAGTAGTACGAATGTTGTAGGATTTATATTTTGTGATAGATTTGATGAAGGAAAGAGTGGGGTAGGTAGGTATAGGCGTAGGAGACTAATTTTATAGGTCTTATATATTTAGGAAATATATTATATTATATTATATTATATTATATTATATTATATTATATTATATTATATTATATATACATGTGTATTTATACTAGTATATCTATATATGTAGTATATTATGTAATATACATATGTATGTATACATACATATATTTAATGATTGGTTTAATGGGTTGACAAATATACGAGTAATATATAATTCTAAACTTTGTTTGGAATATAGTAATTTGTTTGATTAGATGTGTTTGAATTTGATACTTCGTTGGTTGTTATTGATTAAACTACCAAAAATCATGGCTTAGTGATATTGATCTTGAATGATTTATTCTGTGTATTTATTTTGTGTGTTTGTTATACTGTATTTAATGTTCTATTTTATTCTATATTTTTGTTGGTCCCATTTTGAATATGTATTGATATCTTTTTGTACGTTTTTATACGGTTATACCGAGTGAAAATTTTGTAATGTAGTACTATGAATATAAGGCATAAAGTGTGGCTTGGAAAGGTTGGGTGAAATTTTGTAATGTATACAACTCACAACTATGTAAGCAGAAGATGGGTGCAATATTGGAGATTCAACATCTTGAAATTAGATCAATAGTGGTATTTGTAACCATGAACAAATTTTGACATCAAAGGTAATTATTGAAATTAGAAATTGTTGTTTGATATGTTTAAATGAAATGCTACTAATGTTATTTTTATAACTAACTAGATTTCCAAAATATTTTGCAGGTTATACTTATTCTTAGCAGACTTGCTCAATTTAGAAGTCTTTACTTCTAGTAGAACAAGAGGTACTATTTATTGTTATATTTTCATTATTATTATTATTATTTTTTAACTTAAATTTCTATTTTAGAACACAGGTCTGACAAGTGTAGCAGATTAGAAAAAGGTTGGAAGTAGTACGAATGTTGTAGGATTTAGATTTTGTGATAGATTTGATGAGGGAAAGAGAGGGGTAGGTAGGTATAGGCGTAGGAGACTAATTTTATAGGCACTATATATTTAGGAAATATATTATTATATTATATTATATTATATTATATTATAATATATATTTAGGAAATATATTATATTATATTATATTATATATACATATGTATTTATACGAGTATATCTATATATGTAGTATATTATATTTTATATTATATACGTAATATACATATGTTTGTATACATACATATATTTAATGATTGGTTTAATGGGTTGACAAATTTACGAGTAATATATAATTCTAAACTTTGTTTGGAATATAGTAATTTGTTTGATTATATGTGTTTGAATGTGATACTTCGTTGGTCGTTATTGATTAAACTACCAAAAATCACGGCTTAGTGATATTGATCTTGAATGATTTCTTCTGTGTATTTATTTTGTGTGTTTGTTATACTATATTTAATTTTCTATTTTATTCAATATTTTTGTTGGTCCCGTTTTGAATATGTATTAATATCTTTTTGTACGTTTTTATATGGTTATGCCGAGTGAAAATTTTGTAATGTAGTACTATAAATATAAGGCATAAAGTGTGGCTTGGAAAGGTTGGGTGAAATTTTGTAATGTATACAACTCACAACTATGTAAGCAGAAGATGGGTGCAATATTGGAGATTCAGCATCTTGAAATTAGATCAATAGTGGTATTTGTATTCATGAACAAATTTCGACATCAAAGGTAATTATTGAAATTAGAAATTGTTGTTTGATATGTTTAAATGAAATGTTACTAATGTTATTTTTATAACTAACGAGATTTTCAAAATATTTTGCAGGTTATACTTATTCTTAGCAGACTTGCTCAATTTAGAAGTCTTTACTTCTAGTAGAACAAGAGGTACTATTTATTGTTATATTTTTATTTTTATTCTTATTTTTTAACTTAAATTTCTATTTTAGAACACATGTCTGACAAGTGTAGCAGATTGGAGAAAGGTTGGAAGTAGTACGAAGGTTGTAGGATTTAGATTTTGTGATAGATTTGAGGAGGGAAAGAGAGGGGTAGGTAGGTATAGGCGTAGGAGACTAATTTTATAGGTCCTATATATTTAGGAAATATATTATATTATATTATATTATATTATATTATATTATATATACATATGTATTTATACTAGTATATCTATATATGAGGTATATTATATATTATATTATATACGTAATATACATATGTATGTATACATACATATATTTAATGATTGGTTTAATGGGTTGACAAATATACGAGTAATATATAATTCTAAACTTTGTTTGGAATATAGTAATTTGTTTGATTAGATGTGTTTGAATGTGATATTTCGTTGGTCGTTATTGATTAAACAATCAAAAATCATGGCTTAGTGATATTGATCTTGAATGATTTCTTCAGTGTATTTAGTTTGTGTCTGTTATATTGTATTTAATGTTATATTTTATTCTATATTTTTGTCGGTACCATTTAGAATATGTATTGATATCTTTTTGTACGTTTTTATATGGTTATGCCAAGTGAAAATTTTGTAATGTAGTACCATAAATGTAAGGCATAAAGTGTGGCTCGGAAAGGTTGCGTGAATTTTTGTAATGTATACAACTCACAACTATGTAAGCAGAAGATGGGTGCAATATTGGTGATTCAACATCTTGAAATTAGATCAATAGTGGTATTTGTAACCATGAATAAATTTTGACATCAAAGGTAATTATTGAAATTAGAAATTGTTGTTTGATATGTTTAAATGAAATGTTACTAATGTTATTTTTATAACTAACGAGATTTCCAAAATATTTTGCAGGTTATACTTATTCTTAGTAGACTTGCTCAATTTAGAAGTCTTTACTTCTAGTAGAACAAGAGGTACTATTTATTATTATATTTTTATTTTTATTCTTATTTTTTAACTTAAATTTCTATTTTAGAACACATGCATGACAAGTGTAGCAGATTGGAGAAAGGTTGGAAGTAGTACGAATGTTGTAGGATTTAGCTTTTGTGATAGATTTGAGGAGGGAAAGAGAGGGGTAGGTAGGTATAGGCGTAGGAGACTAATTTTATAGGTCCTATTTATTTAGGAAATATATTATATTATATTATATTATATTATATTATAATATATTATATTATATTATATATACATAAGTATTTATACTAGTATATCTATATATGTAGTATTTATATATATTATATTATATACGTAATTTACATATCTATGTATACATACATATATTTAATGATTGGTTTAATGGGTTGACAAATATACGAGTAATATATAATTCTAAACTTTGTTTGGAATATAGTAATTTGTTTGATTAGATGTGTTTGAATGTGATACTTCGTTGGTCGTTATTGATTAAACTACCAAAAATCATGGCTTAGTGATATTTATCTTGAATGATTTCTTCTGTGTATTTATTTTGTGTGTTTGTTATACTGCATTTAATGTTCTATTTTATTCTATATTTTTGTTGGTCCCATTTTGAATATGTATTGATATCTTTTTGTACGTTTTTATACGGTTATACCGAGTGAAAATTTTGTAATGTAGTACTATGAATATAAGGCATAAAGTGTGGCTTGGAAAGGTTGGGTGAAATTTTGTAATGTATACAACTCACAACTATGTAAGCAGAAGATGGGTGCAATATTGGAGATTCAACATCTTGAAATTAGATCAATAGTGGTATTTGTAACCATGAACAAATTTTGACATCAAAGGTAATTATTGAAATTAGAAATTGTTGTTTGATATGTTTAAATGAAATGCTACTAATGTTATTTTTATAACTAACTAGATTTCCAAAATATTTTGCAGGTTATACTTATTCTTAGCAGACTTGCTCAATTTAGAAGTCTTTACTTCTAGTAGAACAAGAGGTACTATTTATTGTTATATTTTCATTATTATTATTATTATTTTTTAACTTAAATTTCTATTTTAGAACACAGGTCTGACAAGTGTAGCAGATTAGAAAAAGGTTGGAAGTAGTACGAATGTTGTAGGATTTAGATTTTGTGATAGATTTGATGAGGGAAAGAGAGGGGTAGGTAGGTATAGGCGTAGGAGACTAATTTTATAGGCACTATATATTTAGGAAATATATTATTATATTATATTATATTATATTATATTATAATATATATTTAGGAAATATATTATATTATATTATATTATATATACATATGTATTTATACGAGTATATCTATATATGTAGTATATTATATTTTATATTATATACGTAATATACATATGTTTGTATACATACATATATTTAATGATTGGTTTAATGGGTTGACAAATTTACGAGTAATATATAATTCTAAACTTTGTTTGGAATATAGTAATTTGTTTGATTATATGTGTTTGAATGTGATACTTCGTTGGTCGTTATTGATTAAACTACCAAAAATCACGGCTTAGTGATATTGATCTTGAATGATTTCTTCTGTGTATTTATTTTGTGTGTTTGTTATACTATATTTAATTTTCTATTTTATTCAATATTTTTGTTGGTCCCGTTTTGAATATGTATTAATATCTTTTTGTACGTTTTTATATGGTTATGCCGAGTGAAAATTTTGTAATGTAGTACTATAAATATAAGGCATAAAGTGTGGCTTGGAAAGGTTGGGTGAAATTTTGTAATGTATACAACTCACAACTATGTAAGCAGAAGATGGGTGCAATATTGGAGATTCAGCATCTTGAAATTAGATCAATAGTGGTATTTGTATTCATGAACAAATTTCGACATCAAAGGTAATTATTGAAATTAGAAATTGTTGTTTGATATGTTTAAATGAAATGTTACTAATGTTATTTTTATAACTAACGAGATTTTCAAAATATTTTGCAGGTTATACTTATTCTTAGCAGACTTGCTCAATTTAGAAGTCTTTACTTCTAGTAGAACAAGAGGTACTATTTATTGTTATATTTTTATTTTTATTCTTATTTTTTAACTTAAATTTCTATTTTAGAACACATGTCTGACAAGTGTAGCAGATTGGAGAAAGGTTGGAAGTAGTACGAAGGTTGTAGGATTTAGATTTTGTGATAGATTTGAGGAGGGAAAGAGAGGGGTAGGTAGGTATAGGCGTAGGAGACTAATTTTATAGGTCCTATATATTTAGGAAATATATATTATATTATATTATATTATATTATATTATATTATATTATATATACATATGTATTTATACTAGTATATCTATATATGAGGTATATTATATATTATATTATATACGTAATATACATATGTATGTATACATACATATATTTAATGATTGGTTTAATGGGTTGACAAATATACGAGTAATATATAATTCTAAACTTTGTTTGGAATATAGTAATTTGTTTGATTAGATGTGTTTGAATGTGATATTTCGTTGGTCGTTATTGATTAAACAATCAAAAATCATGGCTTAGTGATATTGATCTTGAATGATTTCTTCAGTGTATTTAGTTTGTGTCTGTTATATTGTATTTAATGTTATATTTTATTCTATATTTTTGTCGGTACCATTTTGAATATGTATTGATATCTTTTTGTACGTTTTTATATGGTTATGCCAAGTGAAAATTTTGTAATGTAGTACCATAAATGTAAGGCATAAAGTGTGGCTCGGAAAGGTTGCGTGAATTTTTGTAATGTATACAACTCACAACTATGTAAGCAGAAGATGGGTGCAATATTGGTGATTCAACATCTTGAAATTAGATCAATAGTGGTATTTGTAACCATGAATAAATTTTGACATCAAAGGTAATTATTGAAATTAGAAATTGTTGTTTGATATGTTTAAATGAAATGTTACTAATGTTATTTTTATAACTAACGAGATTTCCAAAATATTTTGCAGGTTATACTTATTCTTAGTAGACTTGCTCAATTTAGAAGTCTTTACTTCTAGTAGAACAAGAGGTACTATTTATTATTATATTTTTATTTTTATTCTTATTTTTTAACTTAAATTTCTATTTTAGAACACATGCATGACAAGTGTAGCAGATTGGAGAAAGGTTGGAAGTAGTACGAATGTTGTAGGATTTAGCTTTTGTGATAGATTTGAGGAGGGAAAGAGAGGGGTAGGTAGGTATAGGCGTAGGAGACTAATTTTATAGGTCCTATTTATTTAGGAAATATATTATATTATATTATATTATATTATATTATAATATATTATATTATATTATATATACATAAGTATTTATACTAGTATATCTATATATGTAGTATTTATATATATTATATTATATACGTAATTTACATATCTATGTATACATACATATATTTAATGATTGGTTTAATGGGTTGACAAATATACGAGTAATATATAATTCTAAACTTTGTTTGGAATATAGTAATTTGTTTGATTAGATGTGTTTGAATGTGATACTTCGTTGGTCGTTATTGATTAAACTACCAAAAATCATGGCTTAGTGATATTTATCTTGAATGATTTCTTCTGTGTATTTATTTTGTGTGTTTGTTATACTGCATTTAATGTTCTATTTTATTCTATATTTTTGTTGGTCCCATTTTGAATATGTATTGATATCTTTTTGTACGTTTTTATACGGTTATACCGAGTGAAAATTTTGTAATGTAGTACTATGAATATAAGGCATAAAGTGTGGCTTGGAAAGGTTGGGTGAAATTTTGTAATGTATACAACTCACAACTATGTAAGCAGAAGATGGGTGCAATATTGGAGATTCAACATCTTGAAATTAGATCAATAGTGGTATTTGTAACCATGAACAAATTTTGACATCAAAGGTAATTATTGAAATTAGAAATTGTTGTTTGATATGTTTAAATGAAATGCTACTAATGTTATTTTTATAACTAACTAGATTTCCAAAATATTTTGCAGGTTATACTTATTCTTAGCAGACTTGCTCAATTTAGAAGTCTTTACTTCTAGTAGAACAAGAGGTACTATTTATTGTTATATTTTCATTATTATTATTATTATTTTTTAACTTAAATTTCTATTTTAGAACACAGGTCTGACAAGTGTAGCAGATTAGAAAAAGGTTGGAAGTAGTACGAATGTTGTAGGATTTAGATTTTGTGATAGATTTGATGAGGGAAAGAGAGGGGTAGGTAGGTATAGGCGTAGGAGACTAATTTTATAGGCACTATATATTTAGGAAATATATTATTATATTATATTATATTATATTATATTATAATATATATTTAGGAAATATATTATATTATATTATATTATATATACATATGTATTTATACGAGTATATCTATATATGTAGTATATTATATTTTATATTATATACGTAATATACATATGTTTGTATACATACATATATTTAATGATTGGTTTAATGGGTTGACAAATTTACGAGTAATATATAATTCTAAACTTTGTTTGGAATATAGTAATTTGTTTGATTATATGTGTTTGAATGTGATACTTCGTTGGTCGTTATTGATTAAACTACCAAAAATCACGGCTTAGTGATATTGATCTTGAATGATTTCTTCTGTGTATTTATTTTGTGTGTTTGTTATACTATATTTAATTTTCTATTTTATTCAACATTTTTGTTGGTCCCGTTTTGAATATGTATTAATATCTTTTTGTACGTTTTTATATGGTTATGCCGAGTGAAAATTTTGTAATGTAGTACTATAAATATAAGGCATAAAGTGTGGCTTGGAAAGGTTGGGTGAAATTTTGTAATGTATACAACTCACAACTATGTAAGCAGAAGATGGGTGCAATATTGGAGATTTAGCATCTTGAAATTAGATCAATAGTGGTATTTGTATTCATGAACAAATTTCGACATCAAAGGTAATTATTGAAATTAGAAATTGTTGTTTGATATGTTTAAATGAAATGTTACTAATGTTATTTTTATAACTAACGAGATTTTCAAAATATTTTGCAGGTTATACTTATTCTTAGCAGACTTGCTCAATTTAGAAGTCTTTACTTCTAGTAGAACAAGAGGTACTATTTATTGTTATATTTTTATTTTTATTCTTATTTTTTAACTTAAATTTCTATTTTAGAACACATGTCTGACAAGTGTAGCAGATTGGAGAAAGGTTGGAAGTAGTACGAAGGTTGTAGGATTTAGATTTTGTGATAGATTTGAGGAGGGAAAGAGAGGGGTAGGTAGGTATAGGCGTAGGAGACTAATTTTATAGGTCCTATATATTTAGGAAATATATTATATTATATTATATTATATTATATATACATATGTATTTATACTAGTATATCTATATATGAGGTATATTATATATTATATTATATACGTAATATACATATGTATGTATACATACATATATTTAATGATTGGTTTAATGGGTTGACAAATATACGAGTAATATATAATTCTAAACTTTGTTTGGAATATAGTAATTTGTTTGATTAGATGTGTTTGAATGTGATATTTCGTTGGTCGTTATTGATTAAACAATCAAAAATCATGGCTTAGTGATATTGATCTTGAATGATTTCTTCAGTGTATTTAGTTTGTGTCTGTTATATTGTATTTAATGTTATATTTTATTCTATATTTTTGTCGGTACCATTTTGAATATGTATTGATATCTTTTTGTACGTTTTTATATGGTTATGCCAAGTGAAAATTTTGTAATGTAGTACCATAAATGTAAGGCATAAAGTGTGGCTCGGAAAGGTTGCGTGAATTTTTGTAATGTATACAACTCACAACTATGTAAGCAGAAGATGGGTGCAATATTGGTGATTCAACATCTTGAAATTAGATCAATAGTGGTATTTGTAACCATGAATAAATTTTGACATCAAAGGTAATTATTGAAATTAGAAATTGTTGTTTGATATGTTTAAATGAAATGTTACTAATGTTATTTTTATAACTAACGAGATTTCCAAAATATTTTGCAGGTTATACTTATTCTTAGTAGACTTGCTCAATTTAGAAGTCTTTACTTCTAGTAGAACAAGAGGTACTATTTATTATTATATTTTTATTTTTATTCTTATTTTTTAACTTAAATTTCTATTTTAGAACACATGCATGACAAGTGTAGCAGATTGGAGAAAGGTTGGAAGTAGTACGAATGTTGTAGGATTTAGCTTTTGTGATAGATTTGAGGAGGGAAAGAGAGGGGTAGGTAGGTATAGGCGTAGGAGACTAATTTTATAGGTCCTATTTATTTAGGAAATATATTATATTATATTATATTATAATATATTATATTATATTATATATACATAAGTATTTATACTAGTATATCTATATATGTAGTATTTATATATATTATATTATATACGTAATTTACATATCTATGTATACATACATATATTTAATGATTGGTTTAATGGGTTGACAAATATACGAGTAATATATAATTCTAAACTTTGTTTGGAATATAGTAATTTGTTTGATTAGATGTGTTTGAATGTGATACTTCGTTGGTCGTTATTGATTAAACTACCAAAAATCATGGCTTAGTGATATTTATCTTGAATGATTTCTTCTGTGTATTTATTTTGTGTGTTTGTTATACTGCATTTAATGTTCTATTTTATTCTATATTTTTGTTGGTCCCATTTTGAATATGTATTGATATCTTTTTGTACGTTTTTATACGGTTATACCGAGTGAAAATTTTGTAATGTAGTACTATGAATATAAGGCATAAAGTGTGGCTTGGAAAGGTTGGGTGAAATTTTGTAATGTATACAACTCACAACTATGTAAGCAGAAGATGGGTGCAATATTGGAGATTCAACATCTTGAAATTAGATCAATAGTGGTATTTGTAACCATGAACAAATTTTGACATCAAAGGTAATTATTGAAATTAGAAATTGTTGTTTGATATGTTTAAATGAAATGCTACTAATGTTATTTTTATAACTAACTAGATTTCCAAAATATTTTGCAGGTTATACTTATTCTTAGCAGACTTGCTCAATTTAGAAGTCTTTACTTCTAGTAGAACAAGAGGTACTATTTATTGTTATATTTTCATTATTATTATTATTATTTTTTAACTTAAATTTCTATTTTAGAACACAGGTCTGACAAGTGTAGCAGATTAGAAAAAGGTTGGAAGTAGTACGAATGTTGTAGGATTTAGATTTTGTGATAGATTTGATGAGGGAAAGAGAGGGGTAGGTAGGTATAGGCGTAAGAGACTAATTTTATAGGCACTATATATTTAGGAAATATATTATTATATTATATTATATTATATTATATTATAATATATATTTAGGAAATATATTATATTATATTATATTATATATACATATGTATTTATACGAGTATATCTATATATGTAGTATATTATATTTTATATTATATACGTAATATACATATGTTTGTATACATACATATATTTAATGATTGGTTTAATGGGTTGACAAATTTACGAGTAATATATAATTCTAAACTTTGTTTGGAATATAGTAATTTGTTTGATTATATGTGTTTGAATGTGATACTTCGTTGGTCGTTATTGATTAAACTACCAAAAATCATGGCTTAGTGATATTGATCTTGAATGATTTCTTCTGTGTATTTATTTTGTGTGTTTGTTATACTATATTTAATTTTCTATTTTATTCAATATTTTTGTTGGTCCCGTTTTGAATATGTATTAATATCTTTTTGTACGTTTTTATATGGTTATGCCGAGTGAAAATTTTGTAATGTAGTACTATAAATATAAGGCATAAAGTGTGGCTTGGAAAGGTTGGGTGAAATTTTGTAATGTATACAACTCACAACTATGTAAGCAGAAGATGGGTGCAATATTGGAGATTCAGCATCTTGAAATTAGATCAATAGTGGTATTTGTATTCATGAACAAATTTCGACATCAAAGGTAATTATTGAAATTAGAAATTGTTGTTTGATATGTTTAAATGAAATGTTACTAATGTTATTTTTATAACTAACGAGATTTTCAAAATATTTTGCAGGTTATACTTATTCTTAGCAGACTTGCTCAATTTAGAAGTCTTTACTTCTAGTAGAACAAGAGGTACTATTTATTGTTATATTTTTATTTTTATTCTTATTTTTTAACTTAAATTTCTATTTTAGAACACAGGTCTGACAAGTGTAGCAGATTGGAGAAAGGTTGGAAGTAGTACGAATGTTGTAGGATTTAGATTTTGTGATAGATTTGAGGAGGGAAAGAGGGGTAGGTAGGTATAGGCGTAGGAGACTAATTTTATAGGTCCTATTTATTTAGGAAATATATTATATTATATTATATTATATTATATATACATATGTATTTATACTAGTATATCTATATATGAGGTATATTATATATTATATTATATACGTAATATACATATGTATGTATACATACATATATTTAATGATTGGTTTAATGGGTTGACAAATATACGAGTAATATATAATTCTAAACTTTGTTTGGAATATAGTAATTTGTTTGATTAGATGTGTTTGAATGTGATATTTCGTTGGTCGTTATTGATTAAACAATCAAAAATCATGGCTTAGTGATATTGATCTTGAATGATTTCTTCAGTGTATTTAGTTTGTGTTTGTTATATTGTATTTAATGTTATATTTTATTCTATATTTTTGTTGGTACCATTTTGAATATGTATTGATATCTTTTTGTACGTTTTTATATGGTTATGCCAAGTGAAAATTTTGTAATGTAGTACCATAAATGTAAGGCATAAAGTGTGGCTCGGAAAGGTTGCGTGAATTTTTGTAATGTATACAACTCACAACTATGTAAGCAGAAGATGGGTGCAATATTGGTGATTCAACATCTTGAAATTAGATCAATAGTGGTATTTGTAACCATGAATAAATTTTGACATCAAAGGTAATTATTGAAATTAGAAATTGTTGTTTGATATGTTTAAATGAAATGTTACTAATGTTATTTTTATAACTAACGAGATTTCCAAAATATTTTGCAGGTTATACTTATTCTTAGTAGACTTGCTCAATTTAGAAGTCTTTACTTCTAGTAGAACAAGAGGTACTATTTATTATTATATTTTTATTTTTATTCTTATTTTTTAACTTAAATTTCTATTTTAGAACACATGCATGACAAGTGTAGCAGATTGGAGAAAGGTTGGAAGTAGTACGAATGTTGTAGGATTTAGCTTTTGTGATAGATTTGAGGAGGGAAAGAGAGGGGTAGGTAGGTATAGGCGTAGGAGACTAATTTTATAGGTCCTATTTATTTAGGAAATATATTATATTATATTATATTATATTATATTATAATATATTATATTATATTATATATACATAAGTATTTATACTAGTATATCTATATATGTAGTATTTATATATATTATATTATATACGTAATTTACATATCTATGTATACATACATATATTTAATGATTGGTTTAATGGGTTGACAAATATACGAGTAATATATAATTCTAAACTTTGTTTGGAATATAGTAATTTGTTTGATTAGATGTGTTTGAATGTGATACTTCGTTGGTCGTTATTGATTAAACTACCAAAAATCATGGCTTAGTGATATTGATCTTGAATGATTTCTTCTGTGTATTTATTTTGTGTGTTTGTTATACTGCATTTAATGTTCTATTTTATTCTATATTTTTGTTGGTCCCATTTTGAATATGTATTGATATATTTTTGTACGTTTTTATATGGTTATACCGAGTGAAAATTTTGTAATGTAGTACTATGAATATAAGGCATAAAGTGTGGTTTGGAAAGGTTGGGTGAAATTTTGTAATGTATACAACTCACAACTATGTAAGCAGAAGATGGGTGCAATATTGGAGATTCAACATCTTGAAATTAGATCAATAGTGGTATTTGTAACCATGAACAAATTTTGACATCAAAGGTAATTATTGAAATTAGAAATTGTTGTTTGATATGTTTAAATGAAATGTTACTAATGTTATTTTTATAACTAACTAGATTTCCAAAATATTTTGCAGGTTATACTTATTCTTAGCAGACTTGCTCAATTTAGAAGTCTTTACTTCTAGTAGAACAAGAGGTACTATTTATTGTTATATTTTCATTATTATTATTATTATTTTTAACTTAAATTTCTATTTTAGAACACAGGTCTGACAAGTGTAGCAGATTAGAAAAAGGTTGGAAGTAGTACGAATGTTGTAGGATTTAGATTTTGTGATAGATTTGATGAGGGAAAGAGAGGGGTAGGTAGGTATAGGCGTAGGAGACTAATTTTATAGGCACTATATATTTAGGAAATATATTATTATATTATATTATATTATATTATATTATAATATATATTTAGGAAATATATTATATTATATTATATTATATATACATATGTATTTATACGAGTATATCTATATATGTAGTATATTATATTTTATATTATATACGTAATATACATATGTTTGTATACATACATATATTTAATGATTGGTTTAATGGGTTGACAAATTTACGAGTAATATATAATTCTAAACTTTGTTTGGAATATAGTAATTTGTTTGATTATATGTGTTTGAATGTGATACTTCGTTGGTCGTTATTGATTAAACTACCAAAAATCACGGCTTAGTGATATTGATCTTGAATGATTTCTTCTGTGTATTTATTTTGTGTGTTTGTTATACTATATTTAATTTTCTATTTTATTCAACATTTTTGTTGGTCCCGTTTTGAATATGTATTAATATCTTTTTGTACGTTTTTATACGGTTATACCGAGTGAAAATTTTGTAATGTAGTACTATGAATATAAGGCATAAAGTGTGGCTTGGAAAGGTTGGGTGAAATTTTGTAATGTATACAACTCACAACTATGTAAGCAGAAGATGGGTGCAATATTGGAGATTCAACATCTTGAAATTAGATCAATAGTGGTATTTGTAACCATGAACAAATTTTGACATCAAAGGTAATTATTGAAATTAGAAATTGTTGTTTGATATGTTTAAATGAAATGCTACTAATGTTATTTTTATAACTAACTAGATTTCTAAAATATTTTGCAGGTTATACTTATTCTTAGCAGACTTGCTCAATTTAGAAGTCTTTACTTCTAGTAGAACAAGAGGTACTATTTATTGTTATATTTTTATTTTTATTCTTATTTTTTAACTTAAATTTCTATTTTAGAACACAGGTCTGACAAGTGTAGCAGATTGGAGAAAGGTTGGAAGTAGTACGAATGTTGTAGGATTTAGCTTTTGTGATAGATTTGAGGAGGGAAAGAGAGGGGTAGGTAGGTATAGGCGTAGGAGACTAATTTTATAGGTCCTATTTATTTAGGAAATATATTATATTATATTATATTATATATACATATGTATTTATACTAGTATATCTATATATGTAGTATATTATATATTATATTATATACGTAATATACATATCTATGTATACATACATATATTTAATGATTGGTTTAATGGGTTGACAAATATACGAGTAATATATAATTTTAAACTTTGCTTGGAATATAGTAATTTGTTTGATTAGATGTGTTTGAATGTGATACTTCGTTGGTCGTTATTGATTAAACTACCAAAAATCATGGCTTAGTGATATTGATATTGAATGATTTCTTCTGTGTATTTATTTTGTGTGTTTGTTATACTGTATTTAATGTTCTATTTTATTCTATATTTTTGTTGGTCCCATTTTGAATATGTATTGATATCTTTTTGTACGTTTTTATATGGTTATGCCGAGTGAAAATTTTGTAATGTAGTACTATGAATATAAGGCATAAAGTGTGGCTTGGAAAGGTTGGCTGAAATTTTGTAATGTATACAACTCACAACTATGTAAGCAGAAGATGGGTGCAATATTGGAGATTCAGCATCTTGAAATTAGATCAATAGTGGTATTTGTAACCATGAACAAATTTCGACATCAAAGGTAATTATTGAAATTAGAAATTGTTGTTTGATATGTTTAAATGAAATGTTACTAATGTTATTTTTATAACTAACGAGATTTTCAAAATATTTTGCAGGTTATACTTATTTTTAGCAGACTTGCTCAATTTAGAAATCTTTACTTCTAGTAGAACAAGAGGTAATATTTATTGTTATATTTTCATTTTTATTTTTATTTTTTAACTTAAATTTCTATTTTAGAGCATAGGTCTGACAAGTGTAGCAGATTGGAGAAAGGTTGGAAGTAGTACGAATGTTGTAGGATTTAGATTTTGTGATAAATTTGAGGAGGGAAAGAGGGGTAGGTAGGTATAGGCGTAGGAGACTAATTTTATAGGTCCTATATATTTAGGAAATATATTATATTATATTATATTATGTTATATTATATTATATTATATTATATTATATATACATATGTATTTATACTAGTATATCTATATATGTAGTATATTATATATTATAAATAATATACGTAATATTCATATGCATGTATACATACATATATTTAATAATTGGTTTAATGAGTTGACAAATATACGAGTAATATATAATTCTAAACTTTGTTTGGAATATAGTAATTTGTTTGATTAGATGTGTTTGAATGTGATACTTCGTTGGTCGTTATTGATTAAACTACCAAAAATCATGGTTTTTTGATATTGATCTTGAATGATTTCTTTTGTGTATTTATTTTGTTAGTTTGTTATACTATATTTAATGTTCTATTTTATTAGATATTTTTGTTGGTACCATTTCGAATATGTATTGATATCTTTTTGTACGTTTTTATGTGGTTATGCTAAGTGAAAATTTTGTAATGTAGTACTATAAATGTAAGGCATAAAGTGTGGCTTGGAAAGGTTGCGTGAATTTTTGTAATGTATACAAATCACAACTATGTAAGCAGAAGATGAGTGCGATATTGAAGATTCAGCATCTTGAAATTGAATCAATAGTGGTATTTGTAACCACGTACAAATTTCGACATCCAAGGTAATTATTGAAATTAGAAATTGTTGTTTGATATGTTTAAATGAAATGTTACTAATGTTATTTTTATAACTAACGAGATTTTCAAAATATTTTGCAGGTATAGGCGTAGGAGACTAATTTTATAGGTCCTATTTATTTAGGAAATATATTATATTATATTATATATACATATGTATTTATACTAGTATATCTATATATCTATATATGTAGTATATTATATATTATATTATATATGTAATATACATATCTATGTATACATATATATATTTAATGATTGGTTTAAAGGGTTGACAAATATAAGAGTAATATATAATTCTAAACTTTGTTTGGAATATAGTAATTTGTTTGATTAGATGTGTTTGAATGTGATACTTCGTTGGTCGTTATTGATTCAACTACCAAAAATCATGGCTTATTGATCTTGAATGATTTCTTCTGTGTATTTATTTTGTGTTTGTTATACTGTATTTAATGTTCTATTTTATTCGATATTTTTGTTGGTACAATTTTGAATATGTATTGATATTTTTTTGTACGTTTTTATATGGTTATGCAAAGTGAAAATTTTGTAATGTAGTACTATAAATATAAGGCAGAAAGTGTTGCTTGGAAAGGTTGAGTGAATTTTTGTAATGTATACAACTCACAACTATGTAAGCAGAAAATGGGTGCAATATTGGAGATTCAGCATCTTGAAATTAGATCAATAGTGGTATTTGTAACCATGAACAAATTTCGACATCAAAGGTAATTATTGAAATTAGAAATTGTTGTTTGATATGTTTAAATGAAATGTTACTAATGTTATTTTTATAACTAACGAGATTTTCAAAATATTTTGCAGGTTATACTTATTTTTAGCAGACTTGCTCAATTTAGAAATCTTTACTTCTAGTAGAACAAGAGGTAATATTTATTGTTATATTTTCATTTTTATTTTTATTTTTTAACTTAAATTTCTATTTTAGAGCATAGGTCTGACAAGTGTAGCAGATTGGAGAAAGGTTGGAAGTAGTACGAATGTTGTAGGATTTAGATTTTGTGATAAATTTGAGGAGGGAAAGAGGGGTAGGTAGGTATAGGCGTAGGAGACTAATTTTATAGGTCCTATATATTTAGGAAATATATTATATTATATTATATTATGTTATATTATATTATATTATATTATATATACATATGTATTTATACTAGTATATCTATATATGTAGTATATTATATATTATAAATAATATACGTAATATTCATATGCATGTATACATACATATATTTAATAATTGGTTTAATGAGTTGACAAATATACGAGTAATATATAATTCTAAACTTTGTTTGGAATATAGTAATTTGTTTGATTAGATGTGTTTGAATGTGATACTTCGTTGGTCGTTATTGATTAAACTACCAAAAATCATGGTTTTTTGATATTGATCTTGAATGATTTCTTTTGTGTATTTAGTTTGTTAGTTTGTTATACTATATTTAATGTTCTATTTTATTAGATATTTTTGTTGGTACCATTTCGAATATGTATTGATATCTTTTTGTACGTTTTTATGTGGTTATGCTAAGTGAAAATTTTGTAATGTAGTACTATAAATGTAAGGCATAAAGTGTGGCTTGGAAAGGTTGCGTGAATTTTTGTAATGTATACAAATCACAACTATGTAAGCAGAAGATGAGTGCGATATTGAAGATTCAGCATCTTGAAATTGAATCAATAGTGGTATTTGTAACCACGTACAAATTTCGACATCAAAGGTAATTATTGAAATTAGAAATTGTTGTTTGATATGTTTAAATGAAATGTTACTAATGTTATTTTTATAACTAACGAGATTTTCAAAATATTTTGTAGGTATAGGCGTAGGAGACTAATTTTATAGGTCCTATTTATTTAGGAAATATATTATATTATATTATATATACATATGTATTTATACTAGTATATCTATATATCTATATATGTAGTATATTATATATTATATTATATATGTAATATACATATCTATGTATACATATATATATTTAATGATTGGTTTAAAGGGTTGACAAATATAAGAGTAATATATAATTCTAAACTTTGTTTGGAATATAGTAATTTGTTTGATTAGATGTGTTTGAATGTGATACTTCGTTGGTCGTTATTGATTCAACTACCAAAAATCATGGCTTATTGATCTTGAATGATTTCTTCTGTGTATTTATTTTGTGTTTGTTATACTGTATTTAATGTTCTATTTTATTCGATATTTTTGTTGGTACAATTTTGAATATGTATTGATATTTTTTTGTACGTTTTTATATGGTTATGCAAAGTGAAAATTTTGTAATGTAGTACTATAAATATAAGGCAGAAAGTGTTGCTGGGAAAGGTTGAGTGAATTTTTGTAATGTATACAACTCACAACTATGTAAGCAGAAAATGGGTGCAATATTGGAGATTCAGCATCTTGAAATTAGATCAATAGTGGTATTTGTAACCATGAACAAATTTCGACATCAAAGGTAATTATTGAAATTAGAAATTGTTGTTTGATATGTTTAAATGAAATGTTACTAATGTTATTTTTATAACTAACGAGATTTTCAAAATATTTTGCAGGTTATACTTATTTTTAGCAGACTTGCTCAATTTAGAAATCTTTACTTCTAGTAGAACAAGAGGTAATATTTATTATTATATTTTTATTTTTATTTTTATTTTTTAACTTAAATTTCTATTTTAGAGCATAGGTCTGACAAGTGTAGCAGATTGGAGAAAGGTTGGAAGTAGTACGAATGTTGTAGGATTTAGATTTTGTGATAAATTTGAGGAGGGAAAGATGGGTAGGTAGGTATAGGCGTAGGAGACTAATTTTATAGGTCCTATATATTTAGGAAATATATTATATTATATTATATTATGTTATATTATATTATATTATATTATATTATATATACATATGTATTTATACTAGTATATCTATATATGTAGTATATTATATATTATAAATAATATACGTAATATTCATATGCATGTATACATACATATATTTAATAATTGGTTTAATGAGTTGACAAATATACGAGTAATATATAATTCTAAACTTTGTTTGGAATATAGTAATTTGTTTGATTAGATGTGTTTGAATGTGATACTTCGTTGGTCGTTATTGATTAAACTACCAAAAATCATGGTTTTTTGATATTGATCTTGAATGATTTCTTTTGTGTATTTATTTTGTTAGTTTGTTATACTATATTTAATGTTCTATTTTATTAGATATTTTTGTTGGTACCATTTCGAATATGTATTGATATCTTTTTGTACGTTTTTATGTGGTTATGCTAAGTGAAAATTTTGTAATGTAGTACTATAAATGTAAGGCATAAAGTGTGGCTTGGAAAGGTTGCGTGAATTTTTGTAATGTATACAAATCACAACTATGTAAGCAGAAGATGAGTGCGATATTGAAGATTCAGCATCTTGAAATTGAATCAATAGTGGTATTTGTAACCACGTACAAATTTCGACATCAAAGGTAATTATTGAAATTAGAAATTGTTGTTTGATATGTTTAAATGAAATGTTACTAATGTTATTTTTATAACTAACGAGATTTTCAAAATATTTTGCAGGTATAGGCGTAGGAGACTAATTTTATAGGTCCTATTTATTTAGGAAATATATTATATTATATTATATATACATATGTATTTATACTAGTATATCTATATATCTATATATGTAGTATATTATATATTATATTATATATGTAATATACATATCTATGTATACATATATATATTTAATGATTGGTTTAAAGGGTTGACAAATATAAGAGTAATATATAATTCTAAACTTTGTTTGGAATATAGTAATTTGTTTGATTAGATGTGTTTGAATGTGATACTTCGTTGGTCGTTATTGATTAAACTACCAAAAATCATGGCTTATTGATCTTGAATGATTTCTTCTGTGTATTTATTTTGTGTTTGTTATACTGTATTTAATGTTCTATTTTATTCGATATTTTTGTTGGTACAATTTTGAATATGTATTGATATTTTTTTGTACGTTTTTATATGGTTATGCAAAGTGAAAATTTTGTAATGTAGTACTATAAATATAAGGCAGAAAGTGTTGCTTGGAAAGGTTGAGTGAATTTTTGTAATGTATACAACTCACAACTATGTAAGCAGAAAATGGGTGCAATATTGGAGATTCAGCATCTTGAAATTAGATCAATAGTGGTATTTGTAACCACGAACAAATTTCGACATCAAAGGTAATTATTGAAATTAGAAATTGTTGTTTGATATGTTTAAATGAAATGTTACTAATGTTATTTTTATAACTAACGAGATTTTCAAAATATTTTGCAGGTTGTACTTATTTTTAGCAGACTTGCTCAATTTAGAAGTCTTTACTTCTAGTAGAACAAGAGGTAATATTTATTGTTATATTTTTATTTTTATTTTTATTTTTTAACTTAAATTTCTATTTTAGAGCATAGGTCTGACAAGTGTAGCAGATTGGAGAAAGGTTGGAAGTAGTACGAATGTTGTAGGATTTAGATTTTGTGATAAATTTGAGGAGGGAAAGAGAGGGGTATGTAGGTATAGGCGTAGGAGACTAATTTTATAGGTCCTATATATTTAGGAAATATATTATATTATATTATATTATGTTATATTATATTATATTATATTATATTATATTATATTATATATACATATGTATTTATACTAGTATATCTATATATGTAGTATATTATATATTATAAATAATATACGTAATATTCATATGCATGTATACATACATATATTTAATGATTGGTTTAATTGGTTGACAAATATACGAGTAATATATAATTCTAAACTTTGTTTGGAATATAGTAATTTGTTTGATTAGATGTGTTTGAATGTGATACTTCGTTGGTCGTTATTGATTAAACTACCAAAAATCATGGCTTTGTGATATTGATCTTGAATGATTTCTTCTTAGTATTTATTTTGTGAGTTTGTTATACTATATTTAATGTTCTATTTTATTCGATATTTTTGTTGGTACCATTTGGAATATGTATTGATATCTTTTTGTACGTTTTTTTATGGTTATGCCAAGTGAAAATTTTGTAATGTAGTACTACAAATGTAAGGCAAAAAGTGTGGCTTGGAAAGGTTGAGTGAATTTTTGTAATGTATACAATTCACAACTATGTAAGCAAAAGATGGGTGCAATATTGGAGATTCAACATCTTGAAATTGGATCAATAGTGGTATTTGTAACCATGAACAAATTTCGACATCAAAGGTAAATATTGAAATTAGAAATTGTTGTTTGGTATGTTTAAATGAAATTTTACTAATGTTATTTTTATAAATAACGAGATTTTCAAAATATTTTGCAGGTTATAATTATTCTTTGCAGACTTCCTTAATTTCGAAATCTTTACTACTAGTAGAACAAGAGGTACTATTTATTGTTATATTTTCATTTTTATTCTTATTTTTGAACTTAAATTTCTATTTTAGAACACAGGTCTGACAAGTGTAGCAGATTGGAGAAAGGTTGGAAGTAGTACGAATGTTGTAGGATTTAGATTTTGTGATAGATTTGAGGAGGGAAAGAGAGGGGTAGGTAGGTATAGGCGTAGAAGACTAATTTTATAGGTCCTATATATTTAGGAAATATATTATATTATATTATATTATATTATATTATATTATAATTATAATATATTATATTATATATACATATGTATTTATACTAGTATATCTATATATGTAGTATATTATATATTATATTATATACGTAATATACATATGTATGTATACATACATATATTTAATGATTGGTTTAATGGGTTGACAAATATACGAGTAATATATAATTCTAAACTTTGTTTGGAATATAGTAATTTGTTTGATTAGATGTGTTTGAATGTGATACTTCGTTGGTCGTTATTGATTAAACTACCAAAAATCATGGCTTAGTGATAGTGATCTTGAATGATTTCTTCTGTGTATTTATTTTGTGTGTTTGTTATACTGTATTTAATGTTCTATTTTATTTGATATTTTTGTTGGTACCATTTTGAATATGTATTGATATCTTTTTGCACATTTTTATATGGTTATGCCAAGTGAAAATTTTGTAATGTAGTACTATAAATGTAAGGCATAAAGTATGGCTTGGAAAGGTTGAGTGAATATTTGTAATGTATACAACTCACAACTATGTAAGCAGAAGATGGGTGCAATATTGAAGATTCAGCATCTTGAAATTGAATTAATAGTTGTATTTGAAACCATGAACAAATTTCGACATCAAAGGTAAATATTGAAATTAGAAATTGTTGTTTGATATGTTTAAATGAAATGTTACTAATGTTATTTTTATAAATAACGAGATATTCAAAATATTTTGCAGGTTATACTTATTCTTAGCTGACTTGCTCAATTTAGATGTCTTTACTTCTAGTAGAACAAGAGGTACTATTTATTGTTATATTTTCATTTTTATTCTTATTTTTGAACTTAAATTTCTATTTTAGAACACAGGTTTGACAAGTGTAGCAGATTGGAGAAAGGTTGGAAGTAGTATGAATGTTGTAGGATTTAGATTTTGTGATGGATTTGAGGAGGGAAAGAGTGGGGTAGGTAGGTATAGGCGTAGGCGACTAATTTTATAGGTCCTATATATTTAGGAAATATATTATATTATATTATATTATATTATATATACATATGTATTTATACTAGTATATCTATATATGTAGTATATTATATATTATTAATAATATACGTAATATATTATAAATAATATACGTAATATTCACATGTATGTATACATACATATGTTTAATGATTGGTTTAATGGGTTGACAAATATACGGGTAATAATTAATTCTAAACTTTGTTTGGAATATAGTAATTTGTTTGATTAGATGTGTTTGAATGTGATACTTTGTTGGTCGTTATTGATTAAACTACCAAAAATCATGGCTTAGTGATATTGATCTTGAATGATTTCTTCTGTGTATTTATTTTGTGTGTTTGTTATACTGTATTTAATGATCTATTTTATTCTATATTTTTGTTGGTACCATTTTGAATATGTATTGATATCATTTTGTACGTTTTTATATGGTTATGCCAAGTTAAAATTTTGTAACGTAGTACTATAAATGTAAGGCATAAAGTGTGGCTTGGAAAGGTTGAGTGAATTTTTGTAATGTATACAACTCACAACTATGTAAGCAGAAGATGAGTGCAATATTGGAGATTCAGCATCTTGAAATTAGGTCAATAGTGGTATTTGTAACCATGAACAAATTTCGACAACAAAGGTAAATATTGAAATTAGAAATTTTTGATATGTTTAAATGAAATGTTACTAATGTTATTTTTATAACTAACGAGATTTTCAAAATATTTTGCAGGTTATACTTATTGTTAGCAGACTTGCTTAATTTAGAAGTCTTTACTGCTAGTAGAACAAAAGGTACTATTTATTGTTATATTTTCATTTTTATTCTTATTTTTAAACTTAAATTTCTATTTTAGAACACAAGTCTGACTAGTGTAGCAGATTGAAGAAAGGTTGGAAGTAGTACGAATGTTGTAGGATTTAGATTTTGTGATAGATTTGAGGAGGGAAAGAGAGGGGCAGGTAGGTATAGGCGTAGGAGACTAATTTTATAGGTCCTATATATTTAGGAAATATATTATATTATATTATATATACATATGTATTTACACTAGTATATCTATATATGTAGTATATTATATATTATATTATATACGTAATATACGTATGTATGTATACATACATATATTTAATGATTGGTTTAATGGGTTGACAAATATACGAGTAATATATAATTCTAAACTTTGTTTGGAATATAGTAATTTGTTTGATTAGATGTGTTTGAATGTGATACTTCGTTGGTCGTTATTGATTAAACTACCAAAAATCATGGCTTAGTGATATTGATCTTGAATGATTTCTTCTGTGTATTTATTTTGTGTGTTTGTTATACTGTATTTAATGTTCTATTTTATTCGATATTTTTGTTGGTACCATTTTGAATATGTATTGATATCTTTTTGTAAATTTTTATATGGTTATGCCGAGTGAAAATTTTGTAATGTAGTATTATAAATGTAAAGCATAAAGTGTGGCTTGGAAATGTTGAGTGAATTTTTGTAATGTATACAACTCACAACTATGTAAGCAGAAGATGGGTGCAATATTGGAGATTCAGCATCTTGAAATTAGATCAATAGTGGTATTTGTAACCATGAACAAATTTCGACATCAAAGGTAAATATTGAAATTAGAAATTGTTGTTTGATATGTTTAAATGAAATTTTACTAATGTTATTTTTATAACTAACGAGATTTTCAAAATATTTTGCAGGTTATAATTATTCTTAGCAGACTTGCTTAATTTAGAAGTCTTTACTGCTAGTAGAACAAGAGGTACTATTTATTGTTATATTTTCATTTTTATTCTTATTTTTAAACTTAAATTTCTATTTTAGAACACAAGTCTGACAAGTGTAGCAGATTGGAGAAAGGTTGGAAGTAGTACGAATGTTGTAGGATTTAGATTTTGTAATAGATTTGAGGAGGGAAAGAGAGGGGTAGGTAGGTATAGGCGTAGGAGACTAATTTTATAGGTCCTATATATTTAGGAAATATATTATATTATATTATATTATATTATATATACATATGTATTTACACTAGTATATCTATATATGTAGTATATTATATATTATATTATATACTTAATATACGTATGTATGTATACATACATATATTTAATGATTGGTTTAATGGGTTGACAAATATACGAGTAATATATAGTTCTAAACTTTGTTTGGAATATAGTAATTTGTTTGATTAGATGTGTTTGAATGTGATACTTCGTTGGTCGTTATTGATTAAACTACCAAAAATCATGGCTTAGTGATAGTGATCTTGAATGATTTCTTCTGTGTATTTATTTTGTGTGTTTGTTATACTGTATTTAATGTTCTATTTTATTCGATATTTTTGTTGGTACCATTTTGAATATGTATTGATATCTTTTTGCACATTTTTATATGGTTATGCCAAGTGAAAATTTTGTAATGTAGTACTATAAATGTAAGGCATAAAGTGTGGCTTGGAAAGGTTGAGTGAATATTTGTAATGTATACAACTCACAACTATGTAAGCAGAAGATGGGTGCAATATTGAAGATTCAGCATTTTGAAATTGAATCAATAGTTGTATTTGAAACCATGAACAAATTTCGACATCAAAGGTAAATATTGAAATTAGAAATTGTTGTTTGATATGTTTAAATGAAATGTTACTAATGTTATTTTTATAACTAACGAGATATTCAAAATATTTTGCAGGTTATACTTATTCTTAGCTGACTTGCTCAATTTAGATGTCTTTACTTCTAGTAGAACAAGAGGTACTATTTATTGTTATATTTTCATTTTTATTCTTATTTTTGAACTTAAATTTCTATTTTAGAACACAGGTTTGACAAGTGTAGCAGATAGGAGAAAGGTTGGAAGTAGTATGAATGTTGTAGGATTTAGATTTTGTGATGGATTTGAGGAGGAAAAGAGTGGGGTAGGTAGGTATAGGCGTAGGCGACTAATTTTATAGGTCCTATATATTTAGGAAATATATTATATTATATTATATTATATTATATATACATATGTATTTACACTAGTATATCTATATATGTAGTATATTATATATTATATTATATACGTAATATACGTATGTATGTATACATACATATATTTAATGAATGGTTTAATGGGTTGACAAATATACGAGTAATATATAATTCTAAACTTTGTTTGGAATATAGTAATTTCTTTGATTAGATGTGTTTGAATGTGATACTTCGTTGGTCGTTATTGATTAAACTACCAAAAATCATGGCTTAGTGATATTGATCTTGAATGATTTCTTCTGTGTATTTATTTTGTGTGTTTGTTATACTGTATTTAATGTTCTATTTTACTCTATATTTTTGTTGGTACCGTTTTGAATATGTATTGATATCTTTTTGTACGTTTTTATATGGTTATGCCAGGTGAAAATTTTGTAATGTAGTACTATAAATGTAAGGTATAAAGTGTGGCTCGGAAAGATTGGGTGAATTTTTATAATGTATACAACTCACAACTATGTAAGCAAAAGATAGGTGCAATATTGGAGATTCAGCATCTTGAAATTAGATCAATAGTGGTATTTGTAACCATGAACAAATTTTGACCTCCAAGGTAATTATTAAAATTGGAAATTGTTGTTTGATATGTTTAAATGAAATGTTACTAATGTTATTTTTATAACTAACGAGATTTTCAAAATATTTTGCAGGTTATACTTATTCTTAGCAGACTTGCTCAATTTAGAAGTCTTTACTTCTAGTAGAACAAGAGATACTATTTATTGTTATATTTTTATTTTTATTCTTATTTTTAAACTTTAAATTCTATTTTAGAACACAGGTCTGACAAGTGTAGCAAATTGGAGAAAGGTTGAAAGTAGTACGAATGTTGTAGGATTTAGATTTTGTGATAGATTTGAGAAGGGAAAGAGAGGGGTAGGTAGGTATAGGCGTAGGAGACTAATTTTATAGGTCCTATATATTTAGGAAATATATTATATTATATTATATTATATATACATATGTATTTACACTAGTATATCTATATATGTAGTATATTATATATTATATTATATACGTAATATACGTATGTATGTATACATACATATATTTAATGATTGGTTTAATGGGTTGACAAATATACGAGTAATATATAATTCTACACTTTGTTTGGAATATAGTAATTTGTTTAATTAGATGTGTTTGAATGTGATACTTCGTTGGTCGTTATTGATTAAACTACCAAAAATCATGGCTTTGTGATAGTGATCTTGAATGATTTCTTCTGTGTATTTATTTTGTGTGTTTGTCATACTATATTTAATGTTCTATTTTATTCGATATTTTTGTTGGTACCATTTGGAATATGTATTGATATCTTTTTGTACATTTTTATATGGTTATGCCAAGTGAAAATTTTGTAATGTAGTACTATAAATGTAAGGCATAAACGGCTTGGAAAGGTTGAGTGAATTTTTGTAATGTATACAACTCACAACTATGTAAGCAGAAGATGGGTGCAATATTGGAGATTCAGCATCTTGAAATTAGATCAATAGTGATATTTGTAACCATGAACAAATTTCGACATCAAAGGTAAATATTGAAATTAGAAATTGTTGTTTGATATGTTTAAATGAAATGTTACTAATGTTATTTTTATAACTAACGAGATATTCAAAATATTTTGCAGGTTATACTTATTCTTAGCTGACTTGCTCAATTTAGATGTCTTTACTTCTAGTAGAACAAGAGGTACTATTTATTGTTATATTTTCATTTTTATTCTTATTTTTGAACTTAAATTTCTATTTTAGAACACAGGTCTGACAAGTGTAGCAGATTGGAGAAAGGATGGAAGTAGTACGAATGTTGTAGGATTTAGATTTTGTAATGGATTTGAGGAGGGAAAGAGAGGGGTAGGTAGGTATAGGCGTAGGAGACTAATTTTATAGGTCCTATATATTTAGGAAATATATTATATTGTATTATATTATATTATATTATATTATATTATATTATGTATTTATACTAGTATATCTATATATGTAGTATATTATATATTATAAATAATATACGTAATATATTATAAATAATATACGTAATATTCATATGTATGTATACATACATATATTTAATGATTGGTTTAATGTGTTGACAAATATACGAGTAATATATAATTCTAAACTTTGTTTGGAATATAGTAATTTGTTTGATTAGATGTGTTTGAATGTGATACTTTGTTGGTCGTTATTGATTAAACTACCAAAAATCATGGCTTAGTGATATTGATCTTTAATGATTTCTTCTGTGTATTTATTTTGTGTGTTTGTTATACTGTATTTAATGATCTATTTTATTCTATTTTTTTGTTGGTACCATTTTGAATATGTATTGATATCATTTTGTACGTTTTTATATGGTTATGCCAAGTGAAAATTTTGTAATGTAGTATTATAAATGTAAGGCATAAAGTGTGGCTTGGAAAGTTTGAGTAAATTTTTGTAATGTATACAACTCACAACTATGTAAGCAGAAGATGGGTGCAATATTGGAGATTCAACATCTTGAAATTAGATCAATAGTGGTATTTGTAACCTTGAACAAATTTAGACATCAACGGTAAATATTGAAATTAGAAATTGTTGTTTGGTATGTTTAAATGAAATTTTACTAATGTTATTTTTATAACTAACGAGGTTTTCAAAATATTTTGCAGGTTATAATTATTCTTAGCAGACTTGCTTAATTTAGAAGTCTTTACTTCTAGTAGAACAAGAGGTACTATTTATTGTTAAATTTTCATTTTTATTCTTATTTTTAAACTTAAAGTTCTATTTTGGAACACAGGTCTGACATGTGCAGCAGATTGGAGAAAGGTTGGAAGTAGTACGAATGTTGTAGGATTTAGATTTTGTGATAAATTTGAGGAGGGAAAGAGAGGGGTAGGTAGGAATAGGCGTAGGAGACTAATTTTATAGGTAAGATATTTAGGAAATATATTTTATTATATTAAATTATATTATATTATATTATATTATATATACATATGTATTTATACTAGTATATCTATATTAGAGTATATTATATATTATATTATATACGTAATATACGTATGTATGTATACATACATATATTTAATGATTGGTTTAATGGGTTGACAAATATACGAATAATATATAGTTCTAAACTTTGTTTGGAATATAGTAATTTGTTTGATTAGATGTGTTTGAATGTGATACTTCGTTGGTCGTTATTGATTAAACTACCAAAAATCATGGCTTAGTGATAGTGATCTTGAATGATTTCTTCTGTGTATTTATTTTGTGTGTTTGTTATACTGTATTTAATGTTCTATTTTATTCGATATTTTTGTTGGTACCATTTTGAATATGTATTGATATCTTTTTGTACATTTTTATATGGTTATGCCAAGTGAAAATTTTGTAATGTAGTACTATAAATGTAAGGCATAATGTGTGGCTTGGAAAGGTTGAGTGAATATTTGTAATGTATACAACTCACATCTATGTAAGCAGAAGATGGGTGCAATATTGGAGATTCAGCATCTTGAAATTAGATCAATAGTGGTATTTGTAACCATGAACAAATTTCGACATCAAAGGTAAATATTGAAATTAGAAATTGTTGTTTGGTATGTTTAAATGAAATTTTACTAATGTTATTTTTATAACTAACTAGATTTTCAAAATATTTTGCAGGTTATAATTATTCTTAGCAGACTAGCTCAATTTAGAAGTCTTTACTTCTAGTAGAACAAGAGGTACTATTTATTGTTATATTTTCATTTTTATTCTTATTTTTTAACTTAATTTTCTATTTTAGAACACAGGTCTGACAAGTGTAGCAGATTGGAGAAAGGTTGGAAGTAGTACGAATGTTGTAGGATTTAAATTTTGTGATAAATTTGAGGAGAGAAAGAGAGGGGTGGGTAGGTATAGGCGTAGGAGACTAATTTTATAGGTCCTATATATTTAGGAAATATATTATATTATATTATATATACATATGTATTTATACTAGTATATCTATATATATGTAGTATATTATATATTATATTATATACGTAATATACATATATATGTATACATACATATATTTAATGATTGGTTTAATGGGTTGACAAATATACGAGTAATATATAATTCTAAACTTTGTTTGGAATATAGTAATTTGTTTGATTAGATGTGTTTGAATGTGATACTTCGTTGGTCGTTATTGATTAAACTACCAAAAATCATGGCTTAGTGATATTGATCTTGAATGATTTCTTCTGTGTATTTATTTTGTGTGTTTGTTATACTGTATTTAATGTTCTATTTTATTCGATATTTTTGTTGGTACCATTTTGAATATGTATTGATATCTTTTTGTAAATTTTTATATGGTTATGCCGAGTGAAAATTTTGTAATGTAGTACTATAAATGTAAGGCATAAAGTGTGGCTTGGAAAGGTTGTGTGAATTTTTGTAATATATACAACTCACAACTATGTATGCAGAAGATGGGTGCAATATTAGAGATTCGGCATCTTGAAATTCGATCAATAGTGGTATTTGTAACCATGAACAAATTTCGACATCAAAGGTAATTATTGAAATTAGAAATTGTTGTTTGATATCTTTAAATGAAATGTTACTAATGTTATTTTTATAACTAACGAGATTTTCAAAATATTTTGTAGGTTATACTTATTCTCAGCAGACATGCTCGATTTAGAAGTCTTTACTTCTAGTAGAACAAGAGGTACTATTTATTGTTATATTTTTATTTTTATTCTTATTTTTTAACTTAAATTTCTATTTTAGAACACAGGTCTGACAAGTGTAGCAGATTGGAGAAAGGTTGGAAGTAGTACGAATGTTGTAGGATTTAGATTTTGTGATAGATTTGAGGAGGGAAAGAGAGGGATAGGTAGGTATAGGCGTAGGAGACTAATTTTATAGGTCCTATACATTATATTATATTATACATATGTATTTATACTAGTATATCTATATATGTAGTATATTATATATTATATTATATACGTAATATACATATGTATGTATACATACATATATTTACTGATTGGTTTAATGGGTTGACCAATATACGAGTAATATTTAATTCTAAACTTTGTTTGGAATATAGTAAGTTGTTTGATTAGATGTGTTTGAATGCGATACTTCGTTGGTCGTTATTGATTAAACTACCAAAAATCATGGCTTAGTGATATTGATCTTGAATGATTTCTTCTGTGTATTTATTTTGTGTGTTTGTTATATTGTATTTATTGTTCTATTTTATTCGATATTTTTGTTGGTACCATTTTGAATATGTATTGATATCTTTTTGTACGTTTTTATATGGTTATGCCAAGTGAAAATTTTGTAATGTAGTACTATAAATGTAAGGCATAAAGTGTGGCTTGGAAAGGTTTAGTGAATTTTTGTAATGTATACAATTCACAACTATGTAAGCAGAAGATGGGTGCAATATAGGAGATTCAGCATCTTGAAATTAGATCAATAGTGGTATGTGTAACCATAAACAAATTTCGACATCAAAGGTAATTATTGAAATTAGAAATTATAGTTTGATATGTTTAAATGAAATTTTACTAATGTTATTTTTATAACTAACGAGATTTTCAAAATGTTTTGCATGTTATAATTTTTCTTAGCAGATTTGCTCAATTTAGAAGTCTTTACTTCTAGTAGAACAAGAGATACTATTTATTGTTATATTTTTATTTTTGTTCTTATTTTTTAACTTAAATTTCTGTAATTCTATGTATGTGCACACCTAGAGGGAGGGTGAATAGGTGATCAAGCTAAAAGTGATAAACGGTGAAACTTTTTTAATTTTCTGCAACAGGTTTAATTCAGACAGCTACGTATGTCTGCTTTAGTGTCTGCTTTAGCTTATGTTCTTCGCTTCTTATTATCAGACAGCTAGACTTGTTTGCTTTAGTGTCTGGATAGTGGCGTGAATAACAAAAAAGTACAGAACGTGAATGACAGTTAAAGAGATAAACAGAAGTAAAAAATCACACCAAGATTTTTACGTGGTTCAGCCCCTATCCTCTAATCTAGTGGCCTAATCAACGTCCAATCCCAAATAGGATTGGAGACTCTTTTTATTAAACTTAATATTCAATTAAATACAATAAAAAGAACTCCTTGTTTCAAAGAAGCATTCTACTGATGGACACCTCTGCCCCCTTTGCACCTCTGCAACCTTCTCACCACTGAGACCTTTGCACCTTTGCAACCTTGAAAGCTCTCTTTGAACAGACCCTATCAACTACTGGATCGATCAAGCCAAGCAAGCTTGGAAATTTGAATATAATAGAAGAAATTACAATAGACTTCTTATTTTTCAGCCACAAAGAATTATAGACAGTACAATGAATAGCTGGAAATAAATAATGAAAGCTCTCAATGGGATTCTTCTCTGTATAGCAACGTGAATTAGCTTCTTGTCTCCCTCATGCTTAGCCGTGAGATAAGATCATATATAAAGAGAGTCCCAACGGCTATAAAATAATTGTTAGCAAGAAATCATATGATTTAAATCCCATAGCAAGAAATCAGATGATTTAAATCCCATAATATTAGCTACTAATATTGACCAACGGTTATGAACATAAGATAGACTAGGAAACTCATAACAAAGTTGGTATACCCCATGATATTAGCAATTAAAGAAACCAACAGATTTGGTAAATCAAGGATATGTTTTCAAGTCAAACTAAAACACTTTAAATAAAGGAACAAGGAGATTAATAAGGATAAGACCCAATAGCTTCTGTAAGTCTCCTTTTCAAAATAGAATACCAAAATGTCACAAACTAATGTGGGCTCCACTAAGCAAGATAAAATCCTTAAATAAATAAGCACCCACGAAATACTCCGATGAAATAGAAGAACCAATTTGGGCCAGCTGGAATAAATAACAAAAGATCTTAACCAACATACCTTAATAAACTCCAGTTCAAATATTCCTTGATAAACTCCAATTCAAATCCTCTAAATCAAATCTTCCTTACTAGACTCCAAATCAAATCTTCCTTAATAGACTCCAAATCAAATCTTCCTTAATAAACTCCAATTCAAATCGCTTTGGCATAACTCGAATCGCTTTGGCATAACTCTAAGAAGCTTTCGGTTGATTTCCTTTTGATCAATCTTTCATCCGAGCATGCTTAGAGAATTCATTAGAGTGAGGAATCTTGCTTGGGCATCTCTAATTGATTCATTTTTCTCTAATTTGAATAGTTCGTACTCGTGCATTAGCATGCTTAGCTTGACCTCCTTCACTTTAGTAGTACCTTCGTGGCTCATGATGAATGTGTCCCAAATTTCCTTAGCCGTAGTACAAGAAGAGACTTTATCTATTTTCGACTGAACCATGCCACTTAAAAGTGTATTCATGGCCTTGGAATCATAAGATACCATATATGATTCGTTTGAGTCCATTTCCATGAGATTCTTTGGCTTGCTATCATCATGTCGCGGAATGACTGGTCCATTTCGACTACCCACCATTCCCATGGGTCACGGTTCAGAAAGATCTTCATTCTGAACTTCCAAAAGTTGAAGTTCTCACTTCCAAACAACAGCGGTGGCCTATTTGTGGACTGACCTTCTTGAAAGTTTAGGTGTGCCATAGGATTTTTCCCTACGACCTGCAACGATCAATATTAGCAGAGCCTGGCTTTGATACCAAATGTAATTCTATGTATGTGCACACGTAGAGGGGGGGGTGAATAGGTGATCAAGCTAAAAGTGATAAACGGTGAAACTTTTTTAATTTTCTGCAACAGGTTTAATTCAGACAGCTACGCCTGTCTGCTTTAGTGTCTGCTTTAGCTTATGTTCTTCGTTTCTTATTATCAGACAGCTAGATCTGTCTGCTTTAGTGTCTGGATAGTGGCGTGAATAACAAAAAAGTGCAGAACGTGAATGACAGTTAAAGAGATAAACAGAAGTAAAAAATCACACCAAGATTTTTACGTGGTTCAGCCCCTATCCTCTAATCTAGTGGCCTAATCAACGTCCAATCCCAAATAGGATTGGAGACTCTTTTTATTAAACTTAATATTCAATTAAATACAATAAAAAGAACTCCTTGTTTCAAAGAAGCATTCTACTGATGGACACCTCTGCCCCCTTTGCACCTCTGCAACCTTTCTCACCACTGAGACCTTTGCACCTTTGCAACCTTGAAAGCTCTCTTTGAACAGACCCTATCAACTACTGGATCGATCAAGCCAAGCAAGCTTGGAAATTTGAATATAATAGAAGAAATTACAATAGACTTCTTATTTTTCAGCCACAAAGAATTATAGACAGTACAATGAATAGCTGGAAATAAATAATGAAAGCTCTCAATGGGATTCTTCTCTGTATAGCAACGTGAATTAGCTTCTTGTCTCCCTCATGCTTAGCCGTGAGATAAGATCATATATAAAGAGAGTCCCAACGGCTATAAAATAATTGTTAGCAAGAAATCATATGATTTAAATCCCATAGCAAGAAATCAGATGATTTAAATCCCATAATATTAGCTACTAATATTGACCAACGGTTATGAACATAAGATAGACTAGGAAACTCATAACAAAGTTGGTATACCCCATGATATTAGCAATTAAAGAAACCAACAGATTTGGTAAATCAAGGATATGTTTTCAAGTCAAACTAAAACACTTTAAATAAAGGAACAAGGAGATTAATAAGGATAAGACCCAATAGCTTCTGTAAGTCTCCTTTTCAAAATAGAATACCAAAATGTCACAAACTAATGTGGGCTCCACTAAGCAAGATAAAATCCTTAAATAAATAAGCACCCACGAAATACTCCGATGAAATAGAAGAACCAATTTGGGCCAGCTGGAATAAATAACAAAAGATCTTAACCAACATACCTTAATAAACTCCAGTTCAAATATTCCTTGATAAACTCCAATTCAAATCCTCTAAATCAAATCTTCCTTACTAGACTCCAAATCAAATCTTCCTTAATAGACTCCAAATCAAATCTTCCTTAATAAACTCCAATTCAAATTTTTCTTAATAATCTCCAAACCATGTAATAACCATAACCCATGCATATTAAATATAATATTATAAATCATAAACCATGCATATTAATTTTAATATTATAAAACATTTATAAACCATAATCCATGCATATTTAATAATATTATAACAAACCATGAACCATGTACACGTCTAATATACTTAAATTAGTCATCATTCAAAACATCATAAAATCAAAAACCAACAATTTCTATTTTAGAACACAGGTCTGACAAGTGTAGCAGATTGGATAAATGTTGGAAGTGGTACGAATGTTGTAGGATTTAGATTTTGTGATAGATTTGAGGAGGGAAAGAGAGGGGTAGGTAGGTAATTATTGAGAGGGGTGCAAATTTTTTTAGAAGCTTATGTATTTATATGTATAAAAAAAATAAAAAGATTAGCGATATTATGCATTAAAAATAATATTTTAAAAAATATTAAATATGATAGTATAATTGATGATTTTGCATCTAAAAGTGCAACAAGAAGACATTTGAAATGATGTTTTGTGGTTTAGATTTCATTGGACAAAACTAAAGAAATACCCACTGTAGTTGGTAGGTTTTATTGATTACACTATTGAACTTTTAATTTTTAAAAGTACACCACTAAACTAATTATTATTTTAAAATTGGGTCATTCCGTTAAAAAAAATAAACGAACATTAATTTTTTATCTACAAAACTAATTAATTACCCATTGTAGTTGGCACATTTTACTGATTACACCATTGAACTTTTAATTTTTTAAATTACCTCATCAAACTAATTTAAAATAATTATTCTAAATATTTTTTAAAATAATTATTATTTGAAGTAAAAAATATTAGAAATTTTTTTTTCTTCATAAAATGAGTAGAGTTTCATAAAATATAGATTCAAAAAAATTAAAATGATTTTAAATTAAATTAATGTTTACTTAATTTTTTAACAGAATGATTCATTCTTAATATTAGAATTTTTTTAAAAAAACTAAAAATAGAAATTAAAATAAAAAGACAGTAAAAGATAAATAAAAAAATTGATTCAATTTTTTCAAAAAAGAAATTAATAATTTTTATAAATAAATATTATTTTCAAGAAAAAAATTGAAAAATTATTCATATTTTAAAAAAATGAGTAAAATTTAATAAAACATAGATTCAAAATAATAAACTTTATTTTCAAAAGGAAAAAAAAGATTTTTTTTTAAATCAGTAAGGTTTCATAAAATTTTAATTTTTTTAAATATATATTTTATGAAACTTTACCCATTCTATGAAAAAAAAATTAGAGTTTCTAATATTTTTTACTGAAAATAATAATTATTTTTAAAAATATTTAAAATAATTATTTTTTATTAGTTTAATGGGATAATTTGAAAAATTAAAAGTTCAATAGTGTAATCAGTAAAACATGCCAACTACTGTAGGTATTTCATTAGTTTTACCGATTTCATTGATATTTTTATTTTGTAGGTACATGTGATGATTCTTTGCTTCGATGACATTTTAAAGTGTTCTTCCTTATCTTTTGTAAATTCTTATAATTTTAATAAAAATAATTTGTTGATAATTTATTTATTTAATTTTTATAAAGGGGCACACTTGAAATTTTTTGCCCTGGGCCTTAGTGTGACGCCCCCAAAATTAGGTATACATCACCCATCTTGGGTCGTCAGATACATAGTACAGAATACAAATACAACTTAATAATACAACTGTCGTGTACAATTCGACAAAACATAAACTGTGAGTTTGAATACAAATATTATCTTCTAGAGAGTATTCATACTCAAAAGGAGTCCTCATTACATTTATTAACACACCATTACATAGAATAGTGAGGACTACTAACTAATACTATCATTCGGACCATCACTCCGTACCCCGACTTGTCCCAGCTACGTTCTCATTTCCTGAAGAGAACAGTGAAAGAAAGGGTGAGCTCAACTAGCCCAGTAAGAAATATTATGACTAAGATAATGCAGAATAAATTATCATTAGCCTTCAACAATGTTAAACTGATAAAATATAATAGACATCAAGTTTAACTGCAGCGGAACAAGCAATCCATTAAAAGAGTCAAGTAGAAAATAAACTCTACTATCTTTTATGATTTAAAAGGTTTTTCAACACTGTGATCGCTGAGACTCAGCTTAATAAAATAATCCACATCATCGAATCACCCCTGCACTACGGCCAAGGATATTCGTGTATTCATTAATGGTCATGATCATGCCAACAACTGTCCATCAATGCACTACGGGCCAATGAGGACTTTTACCACATCATTTGTAACATTACGGTCATGATTATACCGAATAATCCCTGGTCATAATCATACCAAGTCCATCTATGCACTACATGCCACAGATGACTTTCAACATTTTATAAACATGAGGATGATGACAATGATATAAGAATTCAATAAAACAAGTTCAAGAATTAATTTATCCAGGAATTAACAACGTCCAAATTGTCAACATGATACTGCATTGTGGAGTAAAATTCAAGAATGCTTAGAAGAATATTTTCTTGAAAAGATACTGGATGAAACGCAACTATCAAGGATATTCCACAAATTTCATGGAGTATAGAAGTCAAAACTTAACCAACTGAGTACAATAAAGAATGGAATAACAAAAGAAATCACCATGCATGCGATAGACCGCACAGACAGGTTATTCCAATAGAATAATAAATAATGGAACCAGGTCCGGCGTAAACGCACAGACAGGATATTCCGACAGAATAATAAATAATGGAACCAGGTCCGGTGTAAAACACACAGACAGGATATTCCAACAGAATAATAATAAAACGGAACCAGGTCCGGTGTAAAACACACAGACAGGATGTTCCAACAGAATAATAAACGGAACCAGGTCCGGTGTAAAACACACAGACAGGATGTTCCAACAGAATAATAGAAGAATGTCACCAAGTATAGGGTAGACCGCGTATACTGGTTATTCCAACAGAATAATAACGAATGGAATAACAGAAGTTCTCTTCATGAATATAAAAGAAATAATATTCCCTACCTTAAAAGAACTGGATATTGGAAAAGTGATGTAGCAGAATACTTTTAGTCTCTCTCTCTCTTATTCTCTCTATACTTTCTCTCTCTATAGCTTGAATGAATTCGTGAAAAATAATGAAGCCCTAGGCCTCTATTTATAGAAAAACTGAGGGTGGCTCTTGGTCTTAACGAAGGGTCAAATGACTCTTAGTCTTAACGAAGGGTCAAATGACTCTTGGTAATATTGAAGGGACAACTACTATTGACGAAAGTAATTACTATTGACCAAGGTAAATACTATTGACGAAGGTAATTACTATTGACGACGGTAATTACTATTGACGAAGAGACTCTTAGATGATGACATATGGCCCCCCATAAAATAACCAAACTTACCACAACGTCTCAATAATATAACATATTATACAGATGATACTATGACAATAATTTAAGAGATATGATGCAGCAATTACTGTAGCAATAATTGAGTATAGCTGAGTGACTTCTCACGTAAGCATCAATAATCAATACCGTGTGCTACTATGCAACCACGCGTATTACTGTACTTTTACTACCGAGTAGTTCAACAGTTTTAACGGTTTTAACGGTAACACCTCAGCCGTTATTTTTATAGAAAGATAATTCTGTCGTTTTCTCAATCCGACAATAATTCCGTTGTGGGGTCCACCAATGATTGTGCCGTCGTACGAATATTCCCCGACAAAAAGAATATTCTCCGACCAAACGAATATTTTATAACAACTTGCTTACTTTGCAAAATTTATAAATATTACCCACAACTATAACATTATATCAAATTAACTCCATAATATTCAAAAATGATATTTATAGAAAATTCATCTTTATTTATAAAAGTTGGGGTCTTACAACCTCCCCTTCTTATGAAATTTCGCCCTCGAAATTAGGGTACGTACCTGGTATGTCGAAGAGGTAAGGATACCTTGATTTCATTTCTGATTCTAACTCCCAAGTCATTTCCTCAACATCGTGGTTTCTCCACAAAACTTTGACTTGAGGTATAACCTTGGAGCGTAGAATATGTTCCTTCTTATCCAAGATTTGAACAGGAACTTCTTCATACGTCAAATCCTCCGCTATTTCGTCCGGTTCTAACTCAATAATGTGGTTCGGGTCTTCCACATATTTGCGTAACATGGATATGTGGAAAACGTTATGAACACGAGACATACTTGGCGGTAAAGCGAGTCTATAAGCCACAGTTCCTACTCGATCGAGGATTAAAAATGGACCGATGAATCGAGGATTTAGCTTTCCTCTCTTTCCAAATCTCGTAACTCCTTTCCATGGAGCAACACGTAAGAACACATGATCTCCTACATCAAATTCCACGTCCTTTCGATGAAGATCAGCATAACTCTTTTGTCGATCTTGTGAGGTTTTTATACGTTGTCGGATCGTTTGAATCTTTTCTGTAGTCATACGTACCAACTCCGGTCCCAACAACGTTGCTTCGCCCACCTCATCCCAGCATACTGGAGAACGACATTTTCTTCCATACAATGCTTCGAATGGAGCCATGCCAATACTTGCTTGATAACTGTTGTTGTAGGAAAACTCCACCAATGGTAAGAACTTGTCCCAACTTCCCTTGAAGTCAAAGACACAGAGTCTTAATAGATCTTCAAGAGTTTGAATAGTCCTCTCTGATTGTCCGTCCGTCTGAGGATGATATGCTGAACTAAATCGTAACTCCGTGCCCATAGCTTTTTGTAAACTAACCCAAAATCGTGAAGTGAATCTTGGGTCTCGATCAGAAACTATGGATACTGGCATACCATGCAGTCTTACAATCTCGTTTATGTACATACGAGCAAGACGTTCAAGTGTATAAGTTTCTCGTATCGGTAAGAAATGAGCAGACTTGGTCAATCTATCAACAATGACCCAAATCGCATCAATACCTTGAGAAACCCTAGGAAGACCGGTAACGAAATCCATGGTAATGTGCTCCCACTTCCATTCTGGAATTTCAAGTGGTTGCAATGGACCTTTTGGTACTTGATGCTCCGCTTTGACTCGTTGACAAGTTAGACACCTTGAGATAAACAACGCTATCTCTCTCTTCATATTGCTCCACCAAAATGTATGACGAAGATCATGATACATTTTGGTACTTCCAGGATGGATTGCAAACGGTGTGTTGTGCGCCTCCATCATGATTTCATACTTTAAATCAGGGTTGTTAGGAACACAAAGTCTGGAGTTGACTCGAAGTATTCCTTCTTCATCGATTCTTGCTTCCGGCATAGCACCTTCTTGCACTTTCTTCCTCATACGCATCAGCTCCAGGTCTGTAGCTTGAGCAGCTTTAACTTTATCGATTAAAGTCGGTTCTACTCGTATATTCGCCATCATCACATGGGTCCCTGGAGTCTTCAACTCTATCTCCATCCTTTGCAAGTCACACAAAATGGGCCTTTGCGTTGTTAATATTGCACTTGTACCTGCATATGATCTTCTACTCAATGCGTCAGCTACCACGTTCGCTTTTCCAGGATGGTATTGAATGGTATGATCATAATCTTTCAACAGTTCAAGCCAACGTCGTTGTCGCATGTTGAGTTCCTTTTGAGTGAAGAAATATTTGAGGCTTTTATGATCCGTAAAGATCTCCACTTTCTCCCCATACAAGTAATGCCTCCAAATTTTAAGTGCAAAGACAACAGCTGCCAACTCTAGATCATGAGTAGGATAATTCCTCTCATATTCCTTGAGTTGTCTTGATGCATAGGCTATGACTTTTCCATGTTGCATGAGAACGCATCCCAACCCTTTGCTCGAAGCATCACTGTAGATGACAAATCCCTCCGAGCCAGATGGTATTGTTAGAACAGGTGCTGAAATGAGTCTCCTCTTGAGTTCTTGAAAACTCTGCTCACATTCTTCGCTCCAACCAAACTTTGTATCTTTCCGAGTCAGCTGAGTTAATGGAGTAGCGATTCGAGAAAATCCTTCCACGAATCTCCGATAATAACCAGCTAAACCAAGAAAGCTACGTACCTCGGTCACTGATTTAGGTTGCTCCCAGCTTTGAATAGCTTCAATCTTTGCCGGGTCAACCGATATTCCACGACTTGATACTACGTGCCCAAGGAATGCTACCTCTTCCAGCCAGAACTCGCATTTCTTCAACTTGGCATAAAGTTTGTATTCACGAAGCTTTTGGAGTACCAGCCTCAAGTGTTGCTCATGATCTTCACGGCTTTTGGAATAAACAAGGATGTCATCGATAAAGACGACCACAAAGTGATCCAAATATTCCTTGAATACCCTGTTCATCATATCCATGAAGGCAGCAGGAGCATTAGTCAATCCAAAAGACATAACTAAGAATTCATAATGCCCGTACCGAGTTCTAAAAGCCGTCTTTGGAATATCCTCAGTTCTAACCTTCAGCTGATGATATCCAGAACGAAGATCGATCTTTGAAAAGAATTGTGCTCCTTGCAACTGGTCAAACAGGTCATCAATACGTGGCAATGGGTACCTATTTTTGATGGTGACATGATTCAACTCCCGATAATCAATACAAAGTCGCATACTCCCATCTTTCTTCTTCACGAACAGAACAGGAGCACCCCAAGGAGAAGTACTAGGACGAATAAAACCAATGTCTAACAATTCCTGCAGTTGGGTCTTTAACTCCTGAAGTTCAATAGGAGCCATTCGATATGGGGCTTTGGAAATGGGTTTTGTACCGGGTTCAAGGTCGATACAAAATTCAATTTCACGCTCTGGGGGTAGGCCAGGAAGTTCTTCGGGAAATACGTCAGGAAATTTATTAACAACAGAAATATCATTCAAAGCTGACGTATTTTTGTTTAGATCTGTGACATGAGCTAAGAAAGCTTGACATCCGTTTTTCAATAAACGAATAGCTTTATGGCTTGAGATGACAGCGATTGATTTTAATGGTTTGGTTGCTTGAATTCGCATAATAGGTCGATTAGGAATATGAAAGCTAACAACCTTACGAAAACAATCAATTTTTGCATGATGAGTAGTTAACCAATCAATCCCTAGAATCACGTCAAATGCAAGTATTTTTAATGAAATAAGATCGACAGGTAATGTGTGGGTACCAACTTGAACCAAACAAGACTTATAAACCGTGGATGTAATGAAGGTTTCTCCCAATGGAGTTTCAACAGCTAAGTCAAAGTCTAATTTCTCCGGAATCAAATTTAATCGATGAGCGCAAGTAGGAGAAATAAAAGAATGGGTTGAACCGGTATCAAATAAAGTATAGACTTCGTTAGAGTTTATGATAAGCTTACCCGTGATGACCTCATTCGGGTTCCTTGCTTCTGGGAGTTCACAACAAACGCTCTCCCTTGCACAACCGGTTTTGACTTTTCTGGGACGGCCTTTGGTGCCTCCATCCTAGCTGAATTTGTCTTCGGTAAACGACAAAATCGGGCTAAATGACCTTCTCTTCCACAATTATAACATGCTTTGGACGGCATCGCGCAGTTTGGACTGATGTGCCCCTCCCCTCCGCATTTGAAACATATGATAGGTGGTCGTTCTCCTTCCTTAACGACAGGTGCTGGTGCTGACGTCTTTCCATCATTGTTGAATCTCCTCTTCTTGAAATGTCCATTCTTATTGTTTTGGCCCTGATTACCACCGAAGTGGTTACCATTTCTGGCCTGTTGATTCCCTCCACGCTTGTTGTCACCGCTTCGATGACTGCTCTCACTGGTATTATCATTTTGCCGGCTGCTCTCTTTTGGTTGCGTTGTCTCGTTATCGCGCTCCACCAACTGAGCCCTATTTACAACATCTGAATACAAACACAGTTTATGAGAAACAAGATGTTGACGTATCTCCGGCTTCAAACCTCTTAAAAACATCCGCGTCATTCTTTCTTCATTATCCACCAGGTGGGACGCAAACCGGGATAACTCCGCAAATTTTGCCTCGTACTGCGACACGGTCATATTATTCTGCTCCAATTTGATGAACTCCACCTCCTTCATGTGACGAATACTCTCGGGAAAGTATTTGTCGTTAAACAGATCTTGGAACTTCTCCCAAGACATCTTCAGTGCGGCAGGTTGAGTACGCTTTATCGATTCCCACCAGTAATCTGCCTCTCCTCGCAACATAAAGGCGGCAAAGGGAACCTTTTGCTCCTCGGAGCAACCCAAGACATCAAATATCTTGGTGATCTGCTTTATCCATGTTTCAGCTACAAGTGGTTTGGGTTCTCCCTTAAACTCCGGTGGTCCCAGCTCCTTAAACTGTTTAGCGGTGACCGCCTGAGAGTTTCCAGTATTTCCACCTACGTTGTGGACAGGAGCCGCTTTCACCTGTTGTTGCATGAATTGCATAAAGCCTCTGAACATTTGATCATTCATCATTTGGTCAGTGTTGTTGTTTGCATGAGGATTGACACCTTCCTGATGCACATTATCCTGATTATTGATATGTGGTGAATCAACAGTCGTCTGTGCTCCATTGCTATTCTCAACATTCTCAGATGCCATTTTCAGATACTGCCACAAAATAAAAATTAATTGATATGTCATATATTATCCTTATATTATGACCGACCAATTAAATACCATGCAAATAAACTTAGGTATGTCATACTAGCGAAGGAATTCCCCGTCTCTCCCCTCCTAGTTCTATTCTCACATCTTAGCCAGGGATCATATCCCTAAGCTCTGATACCAACTGTGACGCCCCCAAAATTAGGTATACATCACCCATCTTGGGTCGTCAGATACATAGTACAGAATACAAATACAACTTAATAATACAACTGTCGTGTACAATACGACAAAACATAAACTGTGAGTTTGAATACAAATATTATCTTCTAGAGAGTATTCATACTCAAAAGGAGTCCTCATTACATTTATTAACACACCATTACATAGAATAGTGAGGACTACTAACTAATACTATCATTCGGACCATCACTCCGTACCCCGACTTGTCCCAGCTACGTTCTCATTTCCTGAAGAGAACAGTGAAAGAAAGGGTGAGCTCAACTAGCCCAGTAAGAAATATTATGACTAAGATAATGCAGAATAAATTATCATTAGCCTTCAACAATGTTAAACTGATAAAATATAATAGACATCAAGTTTAACTGCAGCGGAACAAGCAATCCATTAAAAGAGTCAAGTAGAAAATAAACTCTACTATCTTTTATGATTTAAAAGGTTTTTCAACACTGTGATCGCTGAGACTCAGCTTAATAAAATAATCCACATCATCGAATCACCCCTGCACTACGGCCAAGGATATTCGTGTATTCATTAATGGTCATGATCATGCCAACAACTGTCCATCAATGCACTACGGGCCAATGAGGACTTTTACCACATCATTTGTAACATTACGGTCATGATTATACCGAATAATCCCTGGTCATAATCATACCAAGTCCATCTATGCACTACATGCCACAGATGACTTTCAACATTTTATAAACATGAGGATGATGACAATGATATAAGAATTCAATAAAACAAGTTCAAGAATTAATTTATCCAGGAATTAACAACGTCCAAATTGTCAACATGATACTGCATTGTGGAGTAAAATTCAAGAATGCTTAGAAGAATATTTTCTTGAAAAGATACTGGATGAAACGCAACTATCAAGGATATTCCACAAATTTCATGGAGTATAGAAGTCAAAACTTAACCAACTGAGTACAATAAAGAATGGAATAACAAAAGAAATCACCATGCATGCGATAGACCGCACAGACAGGTTATTCCAATAGAATAATAAATAATGGAACCAGGTCCGGCGTAAACGCACAGACAGGATATTCCGACAGAATAATAAATAATGGAACCAGGTCCGGTGTAAAACACACAGACAGGATATTCCAACAGAATAATAATAAAACGGAACCAGGTCCGGTGTAAAACACACAGACAGGATGTTCCAACAGAATAATAAACGGAACCAGGTCCGGTGTAAAACACACAGACAGGATGTTCCAACAGAATAATAGAAGAATGTCACCAAGTATAGGGTAGACCGCGTATACTGGTTATTCCAACAGAATAATAACGAATGGAATAACAGAAGTTCTCTTCATGAATATAAAAGAAATAATATTCCCTACCTTAAAAGAACTGGATATTGGAAAAGTGATGTAGCAGAATACTTTTAGTCTCTCTCTCTCTTATTCTCTCTATACTTTCTCTCTCTATAGCTTGAATGAATTCGTGAAAAATAATGAAGCCCTAGGCCTCTATTTATAGAAAAACTGAGGGTGGCTCTTGGTCTTAACGAAGGGTCAAATGACTCTTGGTCTTAACGAAGGGTCAAATGACTCTTGGTAATATTGAAGGGACAACTACTATTGACGAAAGTAATTACTATTGACCAAGGTAAATACTATTAACGAAGGTAATTACTATTGACGACGGTAATTACTATTGACGAAGAGACTCTTAGATGATGACATATGGCCCCCCATAAAATAACCAAACTTACCACAACGTCTCAATAATATAACATATTATACAGATGATACTATGACAATAATTTAAGAGATATGATGCAGCAATTACTGTAGCAATAATTGAGTATAGCTGAGTGACTTCTCACGTAAGCATCAATAATCAATACCGTATGCTACTATGCAACCACGCGTATTACTGTACTTTTACTACCGAGTAGTTCAACAGTTTTAACGGTTTTAACGGTAACACCTCAGCCGTTATTTTTATAGAAAGATAATTCTGTCGTTTTCTCAATCCGACAATAATTCCGTTGTGGGGTCCACCAATGATTGTGCCGTCGTACGAATATTCCCCGACAAAAAGAATATTCTCCGACCAAACGAATATTTTATAACAACTTGCTTACTTTGCAAAATTTATAAATATTACCCACAACTATAACATTATATCAAATTAACTCCATAATATTCAAAAATGATATTTATAGAAAATTCATCTTTATTTATAAAAGTTGGGGTCTTACAACCTCCCCTTCTTATGAAATTTCGCCCTCGAAATTAGGGTACGTACCTGGTATGTCGAAGAGGTAAGGATACCTTGATTTCATTTCTGATTCTAACTCCCAAGTCATTTCCTCAACATCGTGGTTTCTCCACAAAACTTTGACTTGAGGTATAACCTTGGAGCGTAGAATATGTTCCTTCTTATCCAAGATTTGAACAGGAACTTCTTCATACGTCAAATCCTCCGCTATTTCGTCCGGTTCTAACTCAATAATGTGGTTCGGGTCTTCCACATATTTGCGTAACATGGATATGTGGAAAACGTTATGAACACGAGACATACTTGGCGGTAAAGCGAGTCTATAAGCCACAGTTCCTACTCGATCGAGGATTAAAAATGGACCGATGAATCGAGGATTTAGCTTTCCTCTCTTTCCAAATCTCGTAACACCTTTCCATGGAGCAACACGTAAGAACACATGATCTCCTACATCAAATTCCACGTCCTTTCGATGAAGATCAGCATAACTCTTTTGTCGATCTTGTGAGGTTTTTATACGTTGTCGGATCGTTTGAATCTTTTCTGTAGTCATACGTACCAACTCCGGTCCCAACAACGTTGCTTCGCCCACCTCATCCCAGCATACTGGAGAACGACATTTTCTTCCATACAATGCTTCGAATGGAGCCATGCCAATACTTGCTTGATAACTGTTGTTGTAGGAAAACTCCACCAATGGTAAGAACTTGTCCCAACTTCCCTTGAAGTCAAAGACACAGAGTCTTAATAGATCTTCAAGAGTTTGAATAGTCCTCTCTGATTGTCCGTCCGTTTGAGGATGATATGCTGAACTAAATCGTAACTCCGTGCCCATAGCTTTTTGTAAACTAACCCAAAATCGTGAAGTGAATCTTGGGTCTCGATCAGAAACTATGGATACTGGCATACCATGCAGTCTTACAATCTCGTTTATGTACATACGAGCAAGACGTTCAAGTGTATAAGTTTCTCGTATCGGTAAGAAATGAGCAGACTTGGTCAATCTATCAACAATGACCCAAATCGCATCAATACCTTGAGAAACCCTAGGAAGACCGGTAACGAAATCCATGGTGATGTGCTCCCACTTCCATTCTGGAATTTCAAGTGGTTGCAATGGACCTTTTGGTACTTGATGCTCCGCTTTGACTCGTTGACAAGTTAGACACCTTGAGATAAACAACGCTATCTCTCTCTTCATATTGCTCCACCAAAATGTATGACGAAGATCATGATACATTTTGGTACTTCCAGGATGGATTGCAAACGGTGTGTTGTGCGCCTCCATCATGATTTCATACTTTAAATCAGGGTTGTTAGGAACACAGAGTCTGGAGTTGACTCGAAGTATTCCTTCTTCATCGATTCTTGCTTCCGGCATAGAACCTTCTTGCACTTTCTTCCTCATACGCATCAGCTCCAGGTCTGTAGCTTGAGCAGCTTTAACTTTATCGATTAAAGTCGGTTCTACTCGTATATTCGCCATCATCACATGGGTCCCTGGAGTCTTCAACTCTATCTCCATCCTTTGCAAGTCACACAAAATGGGCCTTTGCGTTGTTAATATTGCATTTGTACCTGCATATGATCTTCTACTCAATGCGTCAGCTACCACGTTCGCTTTTCCAGGATGGTATTGAATGGTATGATCATAATCTTTCAACAGTTCAAGCCAACGTCGTTGTCGCATGTTGAGTTCCTTTTGAGTAAAGAAATATTTGAGACTTTTATGATCCGTAAAGATCTCCACTTTCTCCCCATACAAGTAATGCCTCCAAATTTTAAGTGCAAAGACAACAGCTGCCAACTCTAGATCATGAGTAGGATAATTCCTCTCATATTCCTTGAGTTGTCTTGATGCATAGGCTATGACTTTTCCATGTTGCATGAGAACGCATCCCAACCCTTTGCTCGAAGCATCACTGTAGATGACAAATCCCTCCGAGCCAGATGGTATTGTTAGAACAGGTGCTGAAATGAGTCTCCTCTTGAGTTCTTGAAAACTCTGCTCACATTCTTCGCTCCAACCAAACTTTGTATCTTTCCGAGTCAGCTGAGTTAATGGAGTAGCGATTCGAGAAAATCCTTCCACGAATCTTCGATAATAACCAGCTAAACCAAGAAAGCTACGTACCTCGGTCACTGATTTAGGTTGCTCCCAGCTTTGAATAGCTTCAATCTTTGCCGGGTCAACAGATATTCCACGACTTGATACTACGTGCCCAAGGAATGCTACCTCTTCCAGCCAGAACTCGCATTTCTTCAACTTGGCATAAAGTTTGTATTCACGAAGCTTTTGGAGTACCAGCCTCAAGTGTTGCTCATGATCTTCACGGCTTTTGGAATAAACAAGGATGTCATCGATAAAGACGACCACAAAGTGATCCAAATATTCCTTAAATACCCTGTTCATCATATCCATGAAGGCAGCAGGAGCATTAGTCAATCCAAAAGACATAATTAAGAATTCATAATGCCCGTACCGAGTTCTAAAAGCCGTCTTTGGAATATCTTCAGTTCTAACCTTCAGCTGATGATATCCAGAACGAAGATCGATCTTTGAAAAGAATTGTGCTCCTTGCAACTGGTCAAACAGGTCATCAATACGTGGCAATGCGTACCTATTTTTGATGGTGACATGATTCAACTCCCGATAATCAATACAAAGTCGCATACTCCCATCTTTCTTCTTCACGAACAGAACAGGAGCACCCCAAGGAGAAGTACTAGGACGAATAAAACCAATGTCTAACAATTCCTGCAGTTGGGTCTTTAACTCCTGAAGTTCAATAGGAGCCATTCGATATGGGGCTTTGGAAATGGGTTTTGTACCAGGTTCAAGGTCGATACAAAATTCAATTTCACGCTCTGGGGGTAGGCCAGGAAGTTCTTCGGGAAATTTAGATTTTGTGATATATTTGAGGAGGGAAAGAGTGGGGAAAGTAGGTATAAGCGTAGGAGACTAATTTTATTTTATTTTATATTTTATTATTTTATTTTATATTATATGTAGTATATTATAAATTATATTATATACGTAATATACATATGATGTATACATACATATATTTAATGACTGGTTTAATGGGTTGACCAATATACGAGTAATATATAATTCTAAACTTTGTTTGGAATATAGTAATTTGTTTGATTAGATTTACTTGTATGTGATACTTCGTTGGTTCTTATTGATTAAACTACCAAAAATCATGTCTTAGTGATATTGATCTTGAATGAATTCTTCCGTGTATCTATTTAGTGTGCTTATTATACTGTATTTAATATTCTATTTTATTCTATATTTTTGTTGGCACCATTTTGAATATGTATTGATATCTTTTTGTGCATTTTTATATGGTTGTGCCAAGTGAAAATTTTGTAATGTAGTACTATAAATGTAAGGCATAAAGTGTGGCTTGGAAATGTTGAGTGAATTTTTGTAATGTATACAACTCACCACTATGTACGCTGAAGATGAGTATAATATTGGAGATTTGACATCTTGAAATTAGATCAATAGTGGTATTTGTAACCATGAACAAATTTCGACATCAAAGGTAATTATTGAAATTAGAAATTGTTGTTTGATATGTTTAAATGATATTGTACTAGTGTTATTTTTATAACTAACGAGATTTTCAAAATATGTTGCAGGTTATACTGATTCTTAGCAGACTTGCTCAATTTAGAAGTCTTTACTTCTAGTAGAACAAGAGGTGCTATTTATTGCTATATTTTCTTTTTTATTTTTATTTTTTAACTTAAATTTCTATTTTAGAACACAGGTTTGACAAGAGTAGCATATTGGAGAAAGGTGGGAAGTAGTACGAATGTTGTAGGATTTAAATTTTGTGATAGATTTGAGGAGGGAAAGAGGGGTAAGTAGGTATAGGCGTAGGAGACTAATTTTATAGGTCCTACATATTTAGGAAATATGTATTATATTATATTATATTAGTTTATATTGTATTATTTATGTAATATACATATGTATTTATACAAGTATATATATATATATATATATATATATATATATATATATATATATATATATATATAGTATATTGTATATTATTTTATATACGTAATATACATATGTATGTATACATACATATATTTAATGATTGGTGTTATGGGTTAACCAATATATGAGTAATATATACTTCTAAACTTTGTTTGAAATATAGTAATTTGATTGATTAGATCAATTTGAATGTGATACTTTGTTGGTTGTTATTAATTACACTACCAAAAATCATGTCTTCGTGTATCTATTTAGTGTATTTGTTATACTGTATTTAATAATCTATACTTTTGTTGAGGGATACTTTTACGCTTGGGCACCATTTTAAATATGTATTGATATCTTTTTGTACGTTTTTATATGGTTGTGCCAAGTGAAAATTTTGTAATGTAGTACTATAAATGTAAGGCATAGAGTGTTGCTTGGAAAGGTTGAGTGAATTTTTGTAATGTATACAACTCACAACTATGTAAACAAAAGTTGGGTACAATATAGGAGATTCAGCTTCTTGAAATTCGATCAATGGTGGTATTTGTAACCATGATCAAATTTCGACATAAAAGGTAATAATTGAAATTAGAATTTTTTGTTTGATATGTTTAAATGATATTGTATTAATGTTATTTTTATAACAAACGAGATTTTCAAAATATTTTACAGGTTATACTGATTCTTAGCAGACTTGCTCAATTTATAAGTCTTTACTTCTAGTAGAACAAGAGCTACTATTTATTGCTATATTTTCTTTTTTATTCTTATTTTTAACTTAAATTTCTTTTTTAGAACACATGTTTGACAAGAGTAGCAACCTTATTGGAGAAAGGTGAGAGGTAGTACGGATGATGTAGGATTTAGATTTTGTGATAGATTTGAGGAGCGAAAGAGAGGGGTAAGTAGGTATAAGCGTAGGAGAATAATTATTTAAGTCCTAAATATTTAGGATATATATATATATATATATATATATATATATATATATATATATATATATATATTTTATATTATATTATATATGTAATATACATATGTATTTATATGAGTATATCTATATATGTAGTATATTATATACGTAATATACATATGTACGTATACATACATATATTTAATGATTGGTTTTATGGGTTGATCAATATACGAGTAAAATATGATTCTAACCTTTGTTTGGAATATAGTAATTTATTTGATGAAATGAAAGTATTCAATTTTTTGATAATTGTTATTCTATTTAGTAAATGGTTAAATTGATAAAAGGTTAAAGTTAAAGGTGATATTTGAAAATTTTGCAAAGTAAACAAGTTGATATAAAATATTCGTTGTGTCGGGAAATATTCGATTGGTCGAAAAATATTCGTTTTAACAAGGAATATTCGTACGACGGCACAATTATTGGTGGACCCCACAACGGAGGTACTGTTGTAGTTAAAAAACGACTGAAATATTTTTAAACTGTTGAACTATCCGGTAGTAAAAGTACAATTATACGCGTGGTTGCATAGTAGCACACGGTATTGATTATTGATACTTATGTGAGAAGTCACTTAGTTATATTCAATTATTGCTACAGTAATTGCTGCATAGTATCTCACGTTATTTGATTCAATTATTGTCAATATTTTATATATTATTAAATCAATAATTGAGACGACAAAGTTATTTTACAATATTGACGATGTCTAGAAAGTTCTGTCAAGGAGAGGTTTGGTCACCTAATTGCACGTAAATAGGGAGAAATTCTTATTGAAAAGCCCCTTTTTTTCTGGGAATGATCTGGTTGTTAAATATTGTGAGTTATAATAGTAATGATGTTAAAGATGAAATTGATATTTTCATTGTGTTGGGATTATTAGTGTTATTAGAAATCGACATCTATTTCGATGATAATGGATGTCTGAAGGTTATATTGACCAATCGGGTAATTAATCGGATAAATGAGAAATTAATTGCTATTAGTTCACATGCATATAACTATTTGCTCACATGAATGAAACTATTGATTCACATGCATTACTATTAGGGGAGGTTGTGCAAGATTGATAATACTTGCATGACTAAATTAAAAATAGAGGTATAGATGAATGTACTATATTGTAATTATTTTTTTCACATGTATAGAACTATTTGTTCACATGTGTGTACTATTGATTCACATGATATACTATTAGGGGAGGTGGTGCAAGTTTGATAATACTTGCAGGACTAAATTAAAAATGAAGGAAAATATAAAGGCATTATACTGTAATATTTTGAGCCCCAAAGCGTGCAATTATCGAAACTATATTTTTCTATAAATAGAAGCTTATTCTTCTTTCATTCTCACCAATTCACTAAGACTCACAAGAGCAATTATAGAGAGAGAACCTATAGAGAGAAAGAAGAAGAGAAGTGTGCTACTTCACTTTTCCTGTATCCAGTCTTCTTCTGAGGTAAGGGGTACTATTTATTTCATATTCAGAAGAGATATTATTTTTCGTATTCGTATGGATATTATATTTATTCAATATTCGTATGAAATAATATTTTCATCCATACTCTGTAGTATGTAAGTAATATTATTTCGTTTCGTATTCCTACTTCTACACTCATTTTGTTGAAGTATTATTTTTATACTCCGTAAAATTAGTAGAATATCTTTGATATTTGCGCTTCATCCAGTATCTTTTCATGGAAATATTATTCTGAGCTTTCTTGATAATTATTGATCTTTTTATGCCGGAATACTATTCACGAGTTACTATTCATGGATTACTATTTATGGATAACTATTCACCCGGTTACTATTCACTCGAATATTGTTCAATCGGATATTCGGGGCACTTTTCATGCCGGAGTACTATTCACGAGTTATTATTCACCCAGTTACTATTCACTCGAATATTATTCACTCGGGTATTTGGGGCACTTTTCATGCAGGGGCACTATTCACGAGGTACTATTTCCGAAGTACTATTCACAGGATACTATTCACCTGAAAAATATATTTCTTTTTTGTCCAAATTATTTTTAATACATGAATATTATTCTTGAATTTTACTCCACAAAGCAGTATCATATTGACAATTTGGATATTTTTAAACTCTGGATAAATTTAAAGTCATTAATATTTATCCTTGATTTCGTTTGATTAATGTTTATATCATTGTCATTATCTTTATGTTTATATGGAATAATATCTTTATCATCATTATTATTATTCGTAATATTTAATAACCAGATCGTTCCCAGGAAAGAGGGGGCTTTCCAATAAGGATTTCTCCCTATTGGCGCGCAATTAGGTGACCAAACCTCTCCTCGACAGAACTTTTTAGACATCGTCAATATTACAAATAATAATATGAATATCATCTCAATTATTGATTTAATAATATATAAAATATTGACAATAATTGAATCAAATAACGTGAGATAATATGCAGGAATTACTGTAGCAATAATTGAATATAACTGAGTGACTTCTCATGTAAGCATCAATAATCAATACCGTATGCTACTATGCAACCACGCGTATTACTGTACTTTTAACACTGGGTATTTCAACAGTTAACGGTAAAACTTTCGCCGTTATTTTTATAAAAAGATATTTTTGTCGTTTTCTTAATTCGATAATAATTCCGTTGTGGGGTCCACCAATGATTGTGCCGTCGTCCGAATATTCCCTGTTAAAACGAATATTTCTCGACCAATCGAATATAATATAACAACTTGCGTACTTTGCAAATTTTATAAATATTACCCACAACTATAATATTATATCAAATTCACTCCTTAATATTCAAAAATGATATTTATAGAAAATTCATCCTTATTCATAAAAGTTGGGGTCTTACATTCTCCATAATTCTAGGAGACTTTTTGTAAGCTGATAACAGGATATTGTAATCTGCATGGTAAATTGATTGGCTCTGGTGCAGCCACTTTCAAAGGATTGTCAACTCCTTTGAGTTGAATTGCTTGTATTGTGAATGGTTTGACAATCCCATCGGCCTCAGCGGATATAACTGCTACCAGTCCCTTCCATTTAGTAGGACAAGTATTTTTACACTCAAATAGCACAGTATCGTTGTCTGCCAGTTGCAGGACACCGTTATCAATTAGATTCTGAATAAGGTGGCGGAGTGCCCAGCATTCTTCCGTGCTGTGACCGCGAGAATGAGAGTGATACTGACATACTCCATCAGAATTAAACCGTCCTGAATGGGGATTAATTGGAGGTAGAAGGGAAGTGATCCTTCCTTCATTGATTAGCATCTGAAGTATCTCCTCCATAGGTTGGCCTAGGTATGTAAATTCCCTTCTATTGGCAAAATCCCGATAGGCTTTGGCAGTTGCTCTCTTCGTCACTTTGTCCTCCCATGTTTCATTTCTTGAAGGTGACGAGGGAGTATTCATAACCAAGGGGAGGAGACTAGCATGCTCCTGACTGACTAATTAGCGTGTTACTTGATGCTGATAGGTCACCAGTTCTGCCAATTGCTCAATCTGCTTGCACAGAGCTTTCATCTTTCGTTCCATCACAAACTGGAACTTTGCATAATTCCATTTGTCAACACCGTCTTTGATGGTCTGGGATGATTCACAGTTAAAATTGGAACTCTGTCCACTGCTCCAATTAATCATATTGACCTTTTCCTCTTTGTGTTGAGGAAGAGGGTTGTCTTGTACGTGAGGTTGATCTGGTTTGGTGACCACGATCTCACCGTTGTCTATCAAATCTTGGATCTTATGTTTCAAGGCCCAACAATCTTGAGTATCATGTCCAGGTTCCCCGGCATGATAAGCATATTTCCGAGCAGCATTGAAACCCTTCCCATTAGGGTTGACTGGTGGAAGAAGATGCGTAATTTTCTTCTGAGTGGTCAGAAGATTGAGAATGTTCTCGAGTGAGTCCCCTAGGGGTGTGAACACTCGAGGGCATTTAGCTTCTCCACCTTTAGGTAATGGAGGGTTTGAAGATTGAGCTTGAAAAGGAATGTAATTTCTCCTATGGATAGGCATATTCTGATTGCCCTTTTGACCTTGTAGTATCAAGAAAACATCCTCCTCTTTCTTTTTATGGACCCTTCGGGGGTTATTTCCATAAGTTCCGGACTGGATGTGTTCAGCAACAGCTTTAAGAGTGGCTAGGTCTTGAATCTTTCCTGACTTTAACCCCATTTCAACTATCTCTCTATGTTTGACCATTTCAAAAAAGGTTTACCAATGCCAGCTAAAACTCTCTCATAAAAAGGAGCTTCTTGTATGTCTATGAAGGTCATGACCATTTCTGACTGTCATAGAAGGAATAACTTGAGCAGCAAGGCGCCTCCACCTTTGAGCATACTCTCTGAAAGACTCATTGAACTGTTTCTTGACTTTGGTAATCTGGTATCGGTTCGGAGCCATCTGAGACTGAAAGTTGTATTGAGTAAGGAAGGCATGAGCTAGTTCTTCCCAACTATAGATCTTTGAATTGTCTAATCTGGTATACCATGAATGGGCTCCTCCAGTCAGACTCTTTTGGAACAGCTGCATTCTGAGCTTCTCGTCCTCTGCATAAGATCCAAGTTCTCCAATGAACACCTTCAAATGTGTGTAAGGATCTCCTAACCCGTCATATTTTTTGAAGTCAGGAGTTTTGAACTTCTCTGGATAATGAACACCAGGGAATATACAAAGGTCAGCATATGAGACACTCCCGTGTGCTCTAATTCCTTTGATAGAACGAAGGGTTTCTTCCAATTGAAGGACCTTTTTCCTGATGTCACCGGTGTCTAGGTCTCCTTTGAGATGGGTGTTTTCAGGGTTTTTGTCTGTGGTAAGCAACTGTAATTCCAGATTTGTTTTCTTCAAACCTTCAACTTCTCCCTGTGTAGAGGATTCAGCATGTACGGGCATCTTCGTACCCTAAGTAGATTGATGTAGTTCTTTAAGTAGAACAACCAAATCTATAATTTGTTTACTTAATTCGTTAAATTCTTCGCGAGAAACTGGATTAGACTGGTCAGATGAAGACATGATTGGCTGTAGGCTCGTGGCCTTTTTGAACTTTGACCGGGTAATAGGTCTGATTGCTTCACTGCGAAAGACTTGTATAGTTTAGTTTTAGGGATTGTATAAATGTCTACATGCTATGTGATGTATCCGCTTTAGGATTATTATCCTGCAAAACGAATGTTAGCTGTCTGTAATACAGGATAACATGTTAATTTAAGTATGCACATTTTTCTTCATATTTCTAATTACATGGAGATGAGTATGGATGAACTTACAAGTAATTGACTTTACGAGTAATTTTGAAATGAGAAAGCATGAAGAGACTGACCTATCTTAGGTTACTCTCGCGGCTTTTTGGCATGAAGGTTCCCAAATCATCGCAATTTACTCAACGAGAAGTTAATCTGGTCTTTCAATTGGAGCGAATTTGGGTGGTGCCTTTCCTGAGCGTCGTTGGAATTAGTCTTCTTACGAGTTCAGTAATCAAACACCGACAAGATAGCCTCCTGGTGGAGGAACCACACAACATACATTTACATACAACGTGTCTCACTATTTATGAAAAATGTTGACATGTGTGAAGCACTAATATCACAAGCAGATATTTTGCAGTGCAGTAGAGAAATGCATTCGTACACATTCATCAAATGTAAATGCAACATCCATACACAAGCACATAACAGTTTTGAAAAGCTTAAAATAGCAGCTTAAGTTCTCTTACTGGCGTCCCCAGCAGAGTCGCCACCTGTCGACGTCGGGATTTTTATTTGTCCCTTTTCTGTTCATGTTCTTTTGTGTTCTCATGTTATGTGAAATTTGTTTAAAAAAATAAGTGAAAAAAGTCCAACATTTATATGTCGACGATTTGACTGTAAGAGTCGCCAGTTGGTTTTTTAACTGGTTGTACCAACACAACCTATAAAAGGTTTGCACATTGACCCAGTGATGTGACACTGCTAAACGGGTCTGTGAAACCGAGATTCATTAGGGTCTGGGGACTTGCTTATGCGAAGGGAATGTGTTAGACACCCCCCGACATCCGTGTTACCACGGTGACCGCCACTTTTTAAGAAACTGTTATATGAATGTGTATGTGTGTGGGTCAATGTGCAATTATTTAGAAGTAGTGCTATACCTCGTTCGCACCTATATACACAGGGTTTGAATTTGTGTAAAAATTCAATTTTAAACAAGATATAGCAGTGTTGTTTTATAAAAGAGGTTTTTTAAACCCTTGTGCTCAATAGTAATTGAGGCCTTTGATACTTCCATTTTATTAAATGTTCGGCTTGATTGCTTTTACTTTCAAGATGCGAAGCATTTTAGAGAAAATAATATACAAAGCATTGCCGAGTTCCTCATGGGTATGAAAACCATATGAGGAAATCCAAACATCATGAATAAATTTACAAGTTGCTTACAGCTGAAAATGTCTATCACGGGAACCGAATCTAAATTTAGTAAACTGAATTTGTGATCACATGATTCTTAGGCTCACATGATGCCGCAATTTGTACGAAGGCAGTAAGCAGTTATATATATATATATATATATATATATATAAACATGATCACCAACCACGAAGCACCTCCATGGGGGATCAAAAATGTAAGTAAAGTTGTGAAAGCAATCAACCGCCACAAAGTAACTCCAGGTGGGACAAAATGCAAATAAAGCTATAAAAGCAATCAACCGTCACGAAGTAAGCTCCAAGAGGGACGAAACGTATATATATATATATATATATATATATATATATATATATATATATATAAGTCGGTAAACACACCAGATATAAAATTCAGGCTCATCGAACAAAGTCCGACAATAGTTCATATATATAAATATATATATATATTAAAGTAGTAAACGCACCGGATGTAAAATTCGGGCTCATCGAACATAGTTTGACACACAGTTCATATATATATATATATATATATATATATATATATATATATATATATATATATATATATATATATATATATATACGACAACAATTAAACGCTCCAGACATAAGTCTAAACTCAATCGAGGCATAACTCGATAAGCTTTAGTTCATATACAAACTGAAATAAAATCACGGACCGAAGTCCGGGCATACACACGTAACATGACTCTCAACGTGAAGAATAGTGTGACAACCCCAAAATAGGTTCATTCCATCCAACCTATTCTGAGTCGCCAAATACATGGTACAGAAAACAACTACAACTTTATTACAACAATTGTCGTGCAAAATACAACAACACATATACTGTGAGTTTGGATACAAATATATACCAAATGTGACTCATGTTCCAACCGTGGACATCACCTCACAATAACACCTTACATAAAGGTATAGTCAAAAACTGTTTTAGAAATTAGAATCTTTGGGAAGTGCTCAAGGAAACCTTCGTACATGGGAGGCCACGCGTCTAGGTTATGCTAGATATCATATGGCCACAGAATTATCCTTGGTTGACCTAATAGACCCCAAAGAAAAACGAGAAGATTACTATCATATTCTTCCCAATGGTGAGTCTTCTCTTGACTTATCATTATCTCTACTGTCTCTAATTGAGAATTATACTTCAAACAAACACCAAGATTATATAGGTAGTGCCCATAGATATACTCAGCAAGTGGATGAGCACAACCCTGTCCTATGATGACACGAGGTTGTATGTCATTAGACATCTTGTATGATAGTGACAAAACACCCTTCCAACGTTGGGTTCACCTCACCCTATTTTCTTCACCAAATATAACTACTAAATGATGACCACCGTTCTATTCCCTTGTTACCCCCGCTCGACCCAGCTACACTCTTATTACCTGAAAGGAATTGTGAAGCAAAAGGGTGAGCACAACTAGCTCAGTAAAGAATATCATGACTAAAGATAATTCAATTATCAATAGCCTTCATCAACAATAAATCAGAGATTTAGAACATATGGTAAATGATAAAAATTTCAACCATAGTTGCAGCGGAACGAGCAATCCATTAGAAGAGTCAAATAGACTATAAAGTCTATTATCTTCTCCATGTTAAAAATCTACCAACAATATTTTATCCATGTAACATCACTCAACAGTTCCTTTCCACAATCATATGAATAACTCATAATCATAATTGTGACTATAAATTTTTCTTCGCACCCAGGACGAAGAATATTTTCATCACCTGTCTTTACCTGAAACATCAAAGATCATGGTTATACCAAATCACAGTTCCTGTTTATAATCATACTAACAAATCCATCTTTGCACTACGGGCCAAAGATATTCATCAACAAACCATCTTTGCACTACGGGCCAAAGATATTCAATAACAGTTCATCTTTGCACTACAGGCCAAAGATATTCATCAACAATTCATATTTGCACTACAGGCCAAATATATTCATATCTCAAAGAAATATATAATCATTTCAGAATTTATATAAACAATAATTATAACCATGTTGATCAATTCACCTTTGCACTTAAGCTTAAGATATTCAATTATAAATTCAATGGTCATGATCATACCAGTCACAATTCAACTTTGCACTACAGGCCAAAGAGAACCCTAGTCATGATCATACCAATAATCTACCCATCTTTACACTCCAATGAAAGAGAATTTCAACATCAGGGTTATAAAAATGTTATATATGATGATAAAAATAATATGATCAACATATAGTTTTAATCTCAAGAGTAATATTCGTAACTCATGAATAGTAAATCGTGAATAGTAACTCATGAATAGTAACCCCGACACAAAAGATAAAAATTCCACAATAAAATCCATACCAATATTTCGGTATAATGATATTGAAAGAATAACATTACTTAAATTTATAAACAATTTATTTTAATTGTTTACACTTTACTAATTAATGCATTTAATCATCATAAAATGCCAACTCTTAAGATTTCATCATCAATAACTAAAACCCTCATCAAAAATCTGCATATACCTCATATAGGATTCTCAAGCCATAAAATCCTATTTTCTAATTTTCTTTCTTCACAAAACATATTTAATTCATTTACTCATAACTAGACTATTTTCATGAAAAATACCAAATCAGTTCCAAAAATATTTCTTTTCTGGGATTTAGCATAATATAGTCCCATAGTGAACATATATTTTTCTCAGAATTTTTAAAAGTCATTTACTATTTTTCATATGGCCAAAATAGCCGAATATTTAGACATTTATCAAAAATTGTACTTTTGTCTAAAAATTCTAAAATTTACAGAGTATACCTCAATCATATACATGTACTCCCAATAAAAATTTCATCAATTTTGGAGTTAACCACAAGGAATTATAAGCTGTTACTTTTAAAATAGTCTTTTCTCATAAAATTCATAACTCTCAATCTATACATCCAAAAATCACCATTTTTGGACACAATCAAGAAAACTCATCAAAATATCATTTCAAATTTTTTCAGAATTTTTGAAGTTCAAAAAAATTACGAAATTGAAATTCATAACAACCCTTAAAATCTCTTACTATCCCTTACTATCCCTTACAATCCCTTACCTCAAAAGAGCAGTACTTCTGACTGGATATCGGATATGATGCTGAAGAAAACTTGCACTGATGAATAGCAACTCACCAAGTATCTAAAAACTCACAAAATATGCTTCATAATATAGAGAGAGAAAGAGAGAAAGCTTATGTTTCTGGTGTGATTTTCAATTCTAACTTAGCCCTCTATTTATAGGAAAAATTTTGGTAGGTTTGACCTGCAATGTGACGCCCCCAAAATTAGGTATACATTACCCATCTTGGGTCGTCAGATACAAAGTACTGAATACAATTACAACTTACTAATACAACTGTCGTATACAATACAACAAAACATAAACTGCGAGTTTGAATACAAATATTATATTCTAGAGAGTATTCATACTCAAAAGGAGTCCTCATTACATTTATTAACACACTATTACATAGAATAGTGAGGACTACTAACTAATACTATCATTCGAACCATCACTCCGTTTCCCGACTTGCCCCAGCTACGTTCTCATTTCCTGAAGAGAACAGTGAAAGAAAGGGTGAGCTCAACTAGCCCAGTAAGAAATATTATGACTAAGATAATGCAGAATAAATTATCATTAGCCTTCAACAATGTTAAACTGATAAAATATAATAGACATCAAGTTTAACTGCAGCGGAACAAGCAATCCATTAAAAGAGTCAAGTAGAAAATAAACTCTACTATCTTTTATGATTTAAAAGATTTTCCAACACTGTGATCGCTGAGACTCAGCTTAATAAAATAATCCACATCATCGAATCACCCCTGCACTACGGCCAAGGATATTCGTATATTCATTAATGGTCATGATCATGCCAACAACTGTCCATCAATGCACTACGGGCCAATGAGGACTTTTACCACATCATTTGTAACATTACGGTCATGATTATACCGAATAATCCCTGGTCATAATCATACCAAGTCCATCTATGCACTACGTGCCACAGATGACTTTCAACATTTTATAAACATGAGGATGATGACAATGATATAAGAATTCAATAAAACAAGTTCAAGAATTAATTTATCCAAGAATTAACAACGTCCAAATTGTCAACATGATACTGCATTGTGGAGTAAAATTCAAGAATGCTTAGAAGAATATTTTCTTGAAAAGATACTGGATGAAACGCAACTATCAAGGATATTCCACAAATTTCATGGAGTATAGAAGTCAAAACTTAACCAACTGAGTACAATAAAGAATGGAATAACAAAAGAAATCACCATGCATGCGATAGACCGCACAGACAGGTTATTCCAATAGAATAATAAATAATGGAACCAGGTCCGGCGTAAACGCACAGACAGGATATTCCGACAGAATAATAAATAATGGAACCAGGTCCGGTGTAAAACACACAGACAGGATGTTCCAACAGAATAATAAACGGAACCAGGTCCGGTGTAAAACACACAGACAGGATATTCCAACAGAATAATAAATAATGGAACCAGGTCCGGTGTAAAACACACAGACAGGATGTTCCAACAGAATAATAACAAGACGGAACCAGGTCCGGTGTAAAACACACAGACAGGATGTTCCAACAGAATAATAGAAGAATGTCACCAAGTATAGGGTATATCCGCGTATACAGGTTATTCCAACAGAATAATAAGAAATGGAATAACAACAGTTCTCTTCATGAATAAGAAAGAATAACACCCCTTACCGTTTTAAAGACGAGCTGAAATAAGGAAGTAGTTAAATAGCAGAATACTCTTCTTCTCTTTCTCTAAAGTTTCTCTCTATAGTTTCTCTCTCTAGAGTTCAGTGAATTCGTAAGAAATAATGAAGGAATGAGCTGCTATTTATAGAAAAATAGAATGCATAGTAACTAATCCATGAACGGTCCAGATTGATTACTTTAATCTGACGGTCCATATTTAAAGAAAAATCTTTTAAATAAAATATAATATATTCTATTTATAGAATAACTTTAATAAAGTATTTTGTTTTATATAAAAAGATGTTTCTGTTTTATTACGTTAATAATACGAATAAAACAAAACGTCATTATCGCTAAATAATTCATATTATTAACTGACAATAATTGAATCAAACTGAGTGACTTCTCACATAAGCATTAATAATCAATACCGTGTGCTACTATGCAACCACACGTATTACTGTACTTTTACTACCGAGTAGTTCAACAGTAACAATGGTAAAACTTCCGCCGTTATTTTTAATAAAATATTTTTGTCGTTTTCTCAATCCGACAATAATTCCGTTGTGGGGTCCACCAATGATTGTGCCGTCGTACGAATATTCCCCGACAAAAAGAATATTTTCCGACCAAACGAATATTTTATAACAACTTGCTTACTTTGCAAAATTTATAAATATTACCCACAACTATAACATTATATCAAATTAACTCCATAATATTCAAAAATGATATTTATAGAAAATTCATCTTTATTTATAAAAGTTGGGGTCTTACAACCTCCCCTTCTTATGAAATTTCGCCCTCGAAATTAGGGTACGTACCTGGTATGTCGAAGAGGTAAGGATACCTTGATTTCATTTCAGATTCTAACTCCCAAGTCATTTCCTCAACATCGTGGTTTCTCCACAAAACTTTGACTTGAGGTATAACCTTGGAGCGTAGAATATGTTCCTTCTTATCCAAGATTTGAACAGGAACTTCTTCATACGTCAAATCTTCCGCTATTTCGTCCGGTTCTAACTCAATAATGTGGTTCGGGTCTTCCACATATTTGCGTAACATGGATATGTGAAAAACGTTATGAACACGAGACATACTTGGCGGTAAAGCGAGTCTATAAGCCACAGTTCCTACTCGATCGAGGATTAAAAATGGACCGATGAATCGAGGATTGAGCTTTCCTCTCTTTCCAAATCTCGTAACTCCTTTCCATGGAGCAACACGTAAGAACACATGATCTCCTACATCAAATTCCACGTCCTTTCGATGAAGATCAGCATAACTCTTTTGTCGATCTTGTGAGGTTTTTATACGTTGTCGGATCGTTTGAATCTTTTCTGTAGTCATACGTACCAACTCCGGTCCCAACAACGTTGCTTCGCCCACCTCATCCCAGCATACTGGAGAACGACATTTTCTTCCATACAATGCTTCGAATGGAGCCATGCCAATACTTGCTTGATAACTGTTGTTGTAGGAAAACTCCACCAATGGTAAGAACTTGTCCCAACTTCCTTTGAAGTCAAAGACACAGAGTCTTAATAGATCTTCAAGAGTTTGAATAGTCCTCTCTGATTGTCCGTCCGTCTGAGGATGATATGCTGAACTAAATCGTAAATCCGTGCCCATAGCTTTTTGTAAACTAACCCAAAATCGTGAAGTGAATCTTGGGTCTCGGTCAGAAACTATGGATACTGGCATACCATGCAGTCTTACAATCTCGTTTATGTACATACGAGCAAGACGTTCAAGTGTATAAGTTTCTCGTATCGGTAAGAAATGAGCAGACTTGGTCAATCTATCAACAATGACCCAAATCGCATCAATACCTTGAGAAACCCTAGGAAGACCGGTAACGAAATCCATGGTAATGTGCTCCCACTTCCATTCTGGAATTTCAAGTGGTTGCAATGGACCTTTTGGTACTTGATGCTCCGCTTTGACTCGTTGACAAGTTAGACACCTTGAGATAAACAACGCTATCTCTCTCTTCATATTGCTCCACCAAAATGTATGACGAAGATCATGATACATTTTGGTACTTCCAGGATGGATTGCAAACGGTGTGTTGTGCGCCTCCATCATGATTTCATACTTTAAATCAGGGTTGTTAGGAACACAAAGTCTGGAGTTGACTCGAAGTATTCCTTCTTCATCGATTCTTGCTTCCGGCATAGAACCTTCTTGCACTTTCTTCCTCATACGCATCAGCTCCAGGTCTGTAGCTTGAGCAGCTTTAACTTTATCGATTAAAGTCGGTTCTACTCGTATATTCGCCATCATCACATGGGTCCCTGGAGTCTTCAACTCTATCTCCATCCTTTGCAAGTCACACAAAATGGGCCTTTGCGTTGCTAATATTGCACTTGTAACCGCATATGATCTTCTACTCAATGCGTCAGCTACCACGTTCGCTTTTCCAGGATGGTATTGAATGGTATGATCATAATCTTTCAACAGTTCAAGCCAACGTCGTTGTCGCATGTTGAGTTCCTTTTGAGTGAAGAAATATTTGAGACTTTTATGATCCATAAAGATCTCCACCTTCTCCCCATACAAGTAATGCCTCCAAATTTTAAGTGCAAAGACAACAGCTGCCAACTCTAGATCATGAGTAGGATAATTCCTCTCATATTCCTTGAGTTGTCTTGATGCATAGGCTATGACTTTTCCATGTTGCATGAGAACGCATCCCAACCCTTTGCTCGAAGCATCACTGTAGATGACAAATCCCTCCGAGCCAGATGGTATTGTTAGAACAGGTGCTGAAATGAGTCTCCTCTTGAGTTCTTGAAAACTCTGCTCACATTCTTCGCTCCAACCAAACTTTGTATCTTTCCGAGTCAGCTGAGTTAATGGAGTAGCGATTCGAGAAAATCCTTCCACGAATCTCCGATAATAACCAGCTAAACCAAGAAAGCTACGTACCTCGGTCACTGATTTAGGTTGCTCCCAGCTTTGAATAGCTTCAATCTTTGCCGGGTCAACAGATATTCCACGACTTGATACTACGTGCCCAAGGAATGCTACCTCTTCCAGCCAGAACTCGCATTTCTTCAACTTGGCATAAAGTTTGTATTCACGAAGCTTTTGGAGTACCAGCCTCAAGTGTTGCTCATGATCTTCACGGCTTTTGGAATAAATAAGGATGTCATCAATAAAGACGACCACAAAGTGATCCAAATATTCCTTGAATACCCGGTTCATCATATCCATGAAGGCAGCAGGAGCATTAGTCAATCCAAAGGACATGACTAGGAATTCATAATGCCCGTACCGAGATCTAAAAGCCGTCTTTGGAATATCCTCAGTTCTAACCTTCAGCTGATGATATCCAGAACGAAGATCGATCTTTGAAAAGAATTGTGCTCCTTGCAACTGGTCAAACAGGTCATCAATACGTGGCAATGGGTACCTATTTTTGATGGTGACATGATTCAACTCCCGATAATCAATACAAAGTCGCATACTCCCATCTTTCTTCTTCACGAACAGAACAGGAGCACCCCAAGGAGAAGTACTAGGACGAATAAAACCAATGTCTAACAATTCCTGCAGTTGGGTCTTTAACTCCTGAAGTTCAATAGGAGCCATTCGATATGGGGCTTTGGAAATGGGTTTTGTACCGGGTTCAAGGTCGATACAAAATTCAATTTCACGCTCTGGGGGTAGGCCAGGAAGTTCTTCAGGGAATACGTCAGGGAATTTATTAACAATAGAAATATCATTCAAAACTGACGTATTTTTGTTTAGATCTGTGACATGAGCTAAGAAAGCTTGACATCCGTTTTTCAATAAACGAATAGCTTTATGGCTTGAGATGACAGCGATTGATTTTAATGGTTTGGTTGCTTGAATTCGCATAATAGGTCGATTAGGAATATGAAAGCTAACAACCTTACGAAAACAATCAATTTTTGCATGATGAGTAGTTAACCAATCAATCCCTAGAATCACGTCAAATGCAAGTATTTTTAATGAAATAAGATCGACAGGTAATGTGTGGGTACCAACTTGAACCAAACAAGACTTATAAACCGTGGATGTAATGAAGGTTTCTCCCAATGGAGTTTCAACTGCTAAGTCAAAGTCTAATTTCTCCGGAATCAAATTTAATCGATGAGCGCAAGTAGGAGAAATAAAAGAATGGGTAGAACCGGTATCAAATAAAGTATAGACTTCGTTAGAGTTTATGATAAGCTTACCCGTGATGACCTCATTCGGGTTCCTTGCTCTCTGGGAGTTCACAACAAACGCTCTCCCTTGCACAACCGGTTTTGACTTTTCTGAGACGGCCTTTGGTGCCTCCATCCTAGCTGAATTTGTCTTCGGTAAACGACAAAATCGGGCTAAATGACCTTCTCTTCCACAATTATAACATGCTTTGGACGGCATCGCGCAGTTTGGACTGATGTGCCCCTCCCCTCCGCATTTGAAACATATGATAGGTGGTCGTTCTCCTTCCTTAACGACAGGTGCTGGTGCTGACGTCTTTCCATCATTGTTAAATCTCCTCTTCTTGAAATGCCCATTCTTATTGTTTTGGCCCTGATTACCACCGAAGTGGTTACCATTTCTGGCCTGTTGATTCCCTCCACGCTTGTTGTCACTGCTTCGATGACTGCTTTCACTGGTATTATCATTTTGCCGGCTGCTCTCTTTTGGTTGCGTTGTCTCGTTATCGCGCTCCACCAACTGAGCCCTATTTACAACATCTGAATACAAACACAGTTTATGAGAAACAAGGTGTTGACGTATCTCCGGCTTCAAACCTCTTAAAAACATCCGCGTCATTCTTTCTTCATTATCCACCAGGTGGGACGCAAACCGGGATAACTCCGCAAATTTTGCCTCGTACTGCGACACGGTCATATTATTCTGCTCCAATTTGATGAACTCCACCTCCTTCATGTGACGAATACTCTCGGGAAAGTATTTGTCGTTAAACAGCTCTTGGAACTTCTCCCAAGACATCTTCAGTGCGGCAGGTTGAGTACGCTTTATCGATTCCCACCAGTAATCTGCCTCTCCTCGCAACATAAAGGCGGCAAAGGGAACCTTTTGCTCCTCGGAGCAACCCAAGACATCAAATATCTTGGTGATCTGCTTTATCCATGTTTCAGCTACAAGTGGTTTGGGTTCTCCCTTAAACTCCGGTGGTCCCAGCTCCTTAAACTGTTTAGCGGTGACCGCCTGCGAGTTTCCAGTATTTCCACCTACGTTGTGGACAGGAGCCGCTTTCACCTGTTGTTGCATGAATTGCATAAAACTTCTGAACATTCCATCATTCATCATCTGGTCAGTGTTGTTGTTTGCATGAGGATTGTCACCTTCCTGATGCACATTATCCTGATTATTGATATGTGGTGAATCAATAATCGTCTGTGCTCCATTGCTATGCTCAACATTTTCAGATGCCATTTTCAGATACTGCCACAAAATAAAAGTTAATTGATATGTCATATATTATCCTTATATTATGACCGACCAATTAAAATACCATGCAAATAAACTTAGGTAGGTCATACTAGCGAAGGAATTCCCCGTCTCTCCCCTCCTAGTTCTATTCTCACATCTTAGCCAGGGATCATATCCCTAAGCTCTGATACCAACTGTGACGCCCCCAAAATTAGGTATACATTACCCATCTTGGGTCGTCAGATACAAAGTACTGAATACAATTACAACTTACTAATACAACTGTCGTATACAATACAACAAAACATAAACTGCGAGTTTGAATACAAATATTATATTCTAGAGAGTATTCATACTCAAAAGGAGTCCTCATTACATTTATTAACACACTATTACATAGAATAGTGAGGACTACTAACTAATACTATCATTCGAACCATCACTCCGTTTCCCGACTTGCCCCAGCTACGTTCTCATTTCCTGAAGAGAACAGTGAAAGAAAGGGTGAGCTCAACTAGCCCAGTAAGAAATATTATGACTAAGATAATGCAGAATAAATTATCATTAGCCTTCAACAATGTTAAACTGATAAAATATAATAGACATCAAGTTTAACTGCAGCGGAACAAGCAATCCATTAAAAGAGTCAAGTAGAAAATAAACTCTACTATCTTTTATGATTTAAAAGATTTTCCAACACTGTGATCGCTGAGACTCAGCTTAATAAAATAATTTACATCATCGAATCACCCCTGCACTACGGCCAAGGATATTCGTATATTCATTAATGGTCATGATCATGCCAACAACTGTCCATCAATGCACTACGGGCCAATGATGACTTTTACCACATCGTTTGTAACATTACGGTCATGATTATACCGAATAATCCCTGGTCATAATCATACCAAGTCCATCTATACACTACGTGCCACAGATGACTTTCAACATTTTATAAACATGAGGATGATGACAATGATATAAGAATTCAATAAAACAAGTTCAAGAATTAATTTATCCAAGAATTAATAACGTCCAAATTGTCAACATGATACTGCATTGTGGAGTAAAATTCAAGAACGCTTAGAAGAATATTTTCTTGAAAAGATACTGGATGAAACGCAACTATCAAGGATATTCCACAAATTTCATGGAGTATAGAAGTCAAAACTTAACCAACTGAGTACAATAAAGAATGGAATAACAAAAGAAATCACCATGCATGCGATAGACCGCACAGACAGGTTATTCCAATAGAATAATAAATAATGGAACCAGGTCCGGCGTAAACGCACAGACAGGATATTCCGACAGAATAATAAATAATGGAACCAGGTCCGGTGTAAAACACACAGACAGGATGTTCCAACAGAATAATAAACGGAACCAGGTCCGGTGTAAAACACACAGACAGGATATTCCGACAGAATAATAAATAATGGAACCAGGTCCGGTGTAAAACACACAGACAGGATATTCCAACAGAATAATAACAAGACGGAACCAGGTCCGGTGTAAAACACACAGACAGGATGTTCCAATAGAATAATAGAAGAATGTCACCAAGTATAGGGTATATCCGCGTATACAGGTTATTCCAACAGAATAATAAGAAATGGAATAACAACAGTTCTCTTCATGAATAAGAAAGAATAACACCCCTTACCGTTTTAAAGACGAGCTGAAATAAGGAAGTAGTTAAATAGCAGAATACTCTTCTTCTCTTTCTCTAAAGTTTCTCTCTATAGTTTATCTCTCTAGAGTTCAGTGAATTCGTAAGAAATAATGAAGGAATGAGCTGCTATTTATAGAAAAATAGAATGCATAGTAACTAATCCATGAACGGTCCAGATTGATTACTTTAATCTGACGGTCCATATTTAAAGAAAAATCTTTTAAATAAAATATAATATATTCTATTTATAGAATAACTTTAATAAAGTATTTTGTTTTATATAAAAAGATGTTTCTGTTTTATTACGTTAATAATACGAATAAAACAAAACGTCATTATCGCTAAATAATTCATATTATTAACTGACAATAATGGAATCAAACTGAGTGTCTTCTCACATAAGCATTAATGATCAATACCGTGTGCTACTATGCAACCACACGTATTACTGTACTTTTACTACCGAGTAGTTCAACAGTAACAATGGTAAAACTTCCGCCGTTATTTTTTAATAAAATATTTTTGTCGTTTTCTCAATCCGACAATAATTCCGTTGTGGGGTCCACCAATGATTGTGCCGTCGTACGAATATTCCCCGACAAAAAGAATATTTTCCGACCAAACGAATATTTTATAACAACTTGCTTACTTTGCAAAATTTTATAAATATTACCCACAACTATAACATTATATCAAATTAACTTCATAATATTCAAAAATGATATTTATAGAAAATTCATCTTTATTTATAAAAGTTGGGGTCTTACATGCAACCTGATGGCTTTACCTGCTACTATTCCCACCCACCACATTTGAAATATAATTCAGCACATTTCTTCACCAACCACAAGTGGGGCCCACCAATTCTAGAATTTTCCACCAAAATGATAAACTCCAAAAATTCAACAATTTCTGAACCAATCATCTCGTAAAATTCATAACAAATCATACGTTCATTTTTAACGGTTCAAAATTTGTGGACATATACTCAACTTATATATGTATAACATATCCAAAAATTACCACGATCCAACGGTCGGATTAAAAATTATAACCCTCGCAAAATATCTCAAAAATCCTGATTTTTAATACCTCTATTCCGACAAAAATACGGATAAAAATCTCAACATTAACTCCTTCATTTTTTAACCACAAAAATATATCCCTCATTTATATCCCCATAAAATAAATATTTTCTTATCATATGAATCAATAATTAATTATTCACAAATAATATTACAGAATCACATTTATGACAACCAGGCCGTTCCCAGGAAAGAGGGGGCTTTCCAATAAGGATTTCTCCTTACTGGCGCACAATTAGATGACCAAACCTCTCCTTAGACAGAACTTTCTAGACATTGCCAATAATGCTATCTAATATTACTATTCAAATAATATGAATTATTGATCTGATAATGGGAAATACTGTGCAGCAACAATTATTGAACAACAATAATACAAAATTTCAACGTAGCAATTATTGAATCAATAAAATAAAATATTGAACAGTAATTACTGTAACAATTATTGAGTAGTGCCTTCTTACGTAAGAATCAATAATTTCAAAAATACTATGCAATACCGTGTGCTATTGTGCAATAACGCGTATTACTGTATTTTAACCACCGGGTATTCCAACAGTGTTAACGGTAACAACTACGCCGTTATTTGTAAAAACTTAAATTTGTCGTTTTCTTCACCCGACAGTTATTCTGTTATGGGGCCCACAAATGGCTGCGTCGTCGTACGAATATTCCCCGACAGAAAGAATATTCCACGACCAAACGAATATTCTCCGACAACAATGATTATTTTATAACCACTTGCTTATTTTGAAAAAAAATCATATTTCACTCATAACTTTAAACTTTTATCAATTTAACCATTTACTGAATAGTAATTATAAGAAAAATTGAATACTTTTATTTCATAAAATTCGGGGTCTTACAAATAGTGTGTGCAAAGATGAAGAGAAAAGCTTTAAAATGTGTAAGAAGTCTTACAGTGGGCTGCCAAAGAAGATTTCTATAACTGTAAGTGGATGAACACTCGGCTCCCGCCGGTACAGTAGTAGCTATATGTGATCTCACAAGTGTTTAAAATGAGAAAACACTCAGTTTCGGGGGTGTACAGAGCAAATTAGATAGGGCTTTCTCGCCTTTTTCTCTTACAAAATGGCCACCCCAAGCCCTCTATTTATAGGAGGGGGAGTACCTGCGGCTAGCCGCAGATGTACCTGCGGCTGCCCGGGGTGCCCCGGGCTCTGTCTCGCCGTCTCGAAGTATGTGCACGCATACAACGTGATGTCCGCTCGAACTTTCAGAACTTCAATTCGGGCATCCGATTGAGGTGTATAAGACCTATTTCGGACCACCATTGTCGAGAGTTACGCAATGACATGGGATTAGAGGTTGTACGAAGTCAGGAAGATGGGACCATGCCCTCTAGTCTTCAAGCTTCAAATTTTATCCGTTGTCCTGCGCAATAGTCACTCGGGATTGGACTTCCTTGGTTCTTGTAGGATATTGCTGTGTAGAAATGTATGTCTGAAATGTTGAGACGGTGCGATGTGGCAAAATGACGATCTTACCCCTCTCTAGGGTTATCTCCGATTTAGGCTGATAAAGCAAACGTTGCTCAGGGTTATCTCTGAGATTGGACTGCTGCAAGTACTGAAGGTCCTCAGGGTTATCTCTAAGGTGTGCCTGTCTTTCTGGTGTTATCTCCGGGTCTTGTACTGAGTGCCTCGGTGTGAGTGCCGAGGTTGAAGCTGATTGCATGCATTTGAAACAAGCATTTCTGGGGTTATCTCCGGAACTGCAATTACACTCCTTAGGGTTATCTCCAAGGTTAGCATTGTTATCCCAAGTGTTGAGACTGAGACTGAATATCTCGAGGTTATCTCCAAGATGAATCGGCCTTCTCCGATGGAATTTTCGGTATTCAAACTACATGCCTCGGGGTTATCTCCGAGGTTGGAACTGATACTCCCGGTATGTGTTCCGGGGTTGAGACTGAATTTTCGGTAGTATTCGGATTGGATATGAGCTGTCTTTCAGAGTTATCTCTGAAAGACGAATCTGCCCTCCTGCAATGTCAGTAACAGGTGTGCAGAAAATTTCGAGTGTCTACAGGGTCCTTTACAATAATATACAATATTTAGTAAGTAATTACACAATTAATGCATCCATAAAATAATTACAAAAATTATACACTTTTTCATATTTATTTATAATATTAGTGCAATTAGGATTCCTTAATTTAGAAAATTAGTATAGGATTTAATTCACAATAATAAGGAAACCTAAAATCAAGAAAAAATAACTGTCATAATTAATAATTCAAATTCAAACATATTGGATCTAACAACAAAAACAAATTCAAATTCAAAATAATAATTCAAATTCAAATATTTAAAGTTTGGCAACGTCATCTTCCTCCTCCCCTTCGCCGGTCATCTTCCTCCTCCCCTTCGTCCGTGAAACAGAGCCACAAAATGGTTGATGAGATGTAGAAAGGAGGTGGATATTTGATTTTTCACAATTAATTCATGTCCAAAAATTTCAATTCTAATTTCATGTCCAAAAGAAAATAAGAACACTGCATAGGAAAGAGAGAGATAAGAGAGTGATGTGTAATGTAATGTTGATAACCAAACTTTCTTAAAAAGGTAACTAAATTATTATACCAAGGTAACTAAACCTTTATACCAAGGTAACCAATCTACCTCCACACCTGCAGTATGAATTGGTTACCTTGGTCTGAAAATTTGGCAACCAACTGCATGAAGATTTGGCTACCAACTGCATCACATTCAAAATAAATTGGTAACTTAATAAAACTAAATTGGTTACCTTGGTATGAAGGTTTGGTTACGGGTTTAATACTTTAATACTTCAAACCTCAATTTGGGGATCACAACAGAGCCGACGATCAATCTCTTCAGTAAACACCGGTGAGGTGTCCGGATAGGCCATCGGAAGGGGAAGCGCGTCATCGTCGTCGGTCAGGTATCTCTATCGGTCACGTGACCACCTCTCTTTCACATTGACCTTGGTGTATTTTTTGTTACCTATATTTGCTCTCTTTTCAACTGCCAGGACACCGTCGGAGTCGAAGCTGATTCTGCCGCTGCTAGAGGCGTCGAAGACGGTCGTAAAGTTAAACCACCGTCTTAGAAAGAAAGGTCCAACCGGAGGGTCGGCGGCACGGCAGCGGACGTCGGATGAGGGAGGAGAGAGATCGGGAAAAGTGAGGAATGATGGGTTTGACGACGGAGTAAAAATGGAGCTAGGGTTTAATGGCAACATTCGACCACCACGTGAACCATATACGATATATCCGGAGTCTCTGTGAGTTTTGTATGTGAGAGAGAGCAACATCAAAGCTCAGCTGAAAGAAAGAAAGATGGTGGTTGTTGGGTTAGGATTCTAAAATGCACCAGGTGCTAAGTAAATCAATATTAATTCCCTAAATTAAGGAATCCATACTAATTCTCTAAATTAAGGAATTCTAATTGCACTAATATTGTAAATAAATATGAAAAGTGTATTACTTTTGTAATTATTTTATGGATGCTCTATTATTGTAATTATTTTTAAAAATATACTAAAATATGTAATTAACCCTTTAGATTTTGTGATAGATTTAAGGAGGGACTGTGACGAACGAGACTTTTGTAATTAATTTTTAAATATTTATTTAATTCAATAAATATTTTGTTAATTTATTTATTGAGTTAAACAATTATTTGATAGAATTGTGATAGATTAATTTAATTAAGGGTGTCACATTAGTTAAATTAATGTGGAATAATTTTATAGTTCAAAGTGTGAATTTAATTGGGATAATTAAATTAAATAAGTTGTTAAATAATTTTAATGTTGTTATAATTAATTAAATAATTAATTAGAGATTTATTGATTTGTTATAAATAATAAATGAGAATTTTAATTATGTGATGATGTGATTTAATGGGTAACAGTGTCTCTTATTTAATTGAGTTAAATAATATTATTTGATTAATTAAAGTGTGACAAATAAACTATATAATAAATGAATTAATTAAAATGGCCTAAGGAACATGGGAGTGGTTAAGGCCTCATTACGTTTAATGATGCCCATGATTTCACCGATTATATTATACATATAATATAACATTCATATTACTTAGTCTGGAGAACAAATTCAGAGAGAAATCAGAGTCTTGCAATCCTAGGTACGATGACCTGTAATTACATTCTTACACGATAGGTATTGTATTATTATTACAAAACACTTGGTTAATACAAACAACCGTCTTCAACTACTCATCCACCTTCCATTTTCCCTTGTCCTTCACCATATCCTTCTATGCGTTCATGTTTCACTGAAAATATTTAATTTCAAAGCAAGAATGAGCATTCAATTGCTCAGCAAGTTATGCAATAAACGATGTATAAAAGTGTTAAATGTTTTCTTTGAGTATACTTCTACAACGGATAAACTGTTGTGAAGTTATTGAAACAATTTCTCGAATGACATATCAGGTAGCTTATATTTTTGAAATGACGTATTGACTATAGATGTCGAGCGGTTAGTTAACCATGAACTTAGTTTTTTTTCATTCTAAAAATGGGTATAACAGTAATTCAACTGTAAAACCGATTAACTCCCGAGCACTACATGCTTTATGTCCTGCGTTGATCAACATTACATGCTTGTTTTCATTGCCTTATTGGCACAGTAAAAATTTCCCAAATAAGGGATGTTCATACTCAGACTTGAGTTCTAAACCAAAGCAATTTGGTCGAACGACTCTATCTATTTCAACAAGATGATAAAGACTTGTGATAAATATTGTAACGTGAATCTAGCTTAAACAATTAGCTTAGATTCATTCGTAAACAATTCAGAAATTTTAGAACTTGAAGTAATAAAGAAATTTGCATACCATTGTCAAATTGTATAAGTTAGGGAACTTGCACAAGCATACAAATATAATTTACTTTCTCAAATGTAAATAAGTTTGAGATTCTAGCGAAATAATAAACCTCTTGCATAAAGAAAGTGCATAGGTTAGAGATAATTGCTAAATAAAGAAGTAAAGTTCATATACTTGTCTTGAGCGTAGTTTACGATTACCATTTAATTCTACTTTGAATATCTTACAAATAGATATCCATTAGTCATGTATAACAAACTCATTTCTTCCAAGTATATATCAGGTACACATTAGTTATGTTCACATATAACATACTACAATCAGGTACTTTATGCACACATTCAGCCATGCTATATACATATTCAAGCATATGTGTAGTACATATATACTACATAAATAGTTCTTGATTTTATATTTCAAAATCTTGCTTTTGTTTTCAATATAATTTACTTTCAAATAGAATTTCTTTATTTAATTTTGCTTAGTTCAGCTAAATTATGTTTGGTCATGCCATATACCATGCTTGACATGTATTGAAGCTTAGGAAAGTTAAACTAGTATGTAATAAACCTTAGATAACAAATAAAATATCTTGGTAGTTCTGCAGGGTGGCGCGGCTGCGTTACTCCCTATTTAGCCCAGGACTGAATTACTTCAACTCTGATCTTTCCTTGTTATCCAAAGTTTATTCAATAATCAGTACGATTATATGAATCCAGAACTTTAAAGGATTCTAATCAAGCTAGCTTCTCTCTTTAATAATAATTTAGTATAATACTTGATTTTCATTTTTAAACTTAGATTAATTAGTTTAATTTATGTTTCACTAACTCAGAGACCATATAGGACATTTCAATCACAAATATAACATGTGTAATTAGTGTTAATAGAAATCAAGTTTAGGATTCCTATTACTTTCAAAATTATTTAGCTTTCCATTTAAATCCTTTTTAACTAAGCTTAGATATCTCAAGTAATGAATTTCTATCTTGGTCATTCTTTTAGACACATATGGAAGCATATAACACTTGAATATACATGCTTAGAACACAAGAATCAAGTTTTCATTTTTTGAGGACCAGCGTGGCCGCGCCGGTCTTGGGTTGGAAAGTGGCGCGGTCGTGCCACTTCGAATTCGAACCCAGACAGTGCTCTACTTCGGTAGAGTTTTGAGAATTCAATTCAACATCCAACAATATATTTCTGGGTTGCTATTTTCTTATACCAAATAGGTAGAAACATAATTCCTTTCAGTATTACAAGATCAGATACCACACACATCAACTAATCTTTCTTTTTCCCAATAAATTTAGAAAGTATTTTGAGTTGGGCATTTTAACAAATAATTTTATAGACACAATTATAGAATTCAAATCTCAAAACTTTGATAACATACTTCACCTAGATTTCATAGCCATTGCTCTGTCCAGATTAATCAAATATAAACAAATCATAATCAATTACACTAATTCTTCTACATGCCACTATAATTATAAAAAAATATAATCACCATATAAAAATTACATTTAATTTGATTTTTCCTTCTTTTTTTTTCCAATTCCTGATCTTCAATTTCCCTTTCTCCTGCTAGTCGTATGTTCTTTGTTGACTATAGTTTATAGTTTATATAGAGACTTGTAGTATACAGAGAAAGAAATGAAATGACTGAAGTTTTGCTTAGTATTTATAAAGGAAGCATTCCTTGTTCAATGCGTATACAAATTTGATGAATACATAGGTCTATATTTATAGCTTTGCTTATTATGGTTATAGCCTTTACCGAATATTTCCTAGCCTTACACCTAATTCTCACAGCTCATGCTTCATAAGTTAATGACTCAGCCATAAAACACAGCACATGCTTCCTTTAATTTATCAGGTTTTTGAATACCCTCCGTACAATTCACATTATATACAATGCAATTTAAATATACATAATGCACTTTAAAAATCCGGATAAAAAAATCCATAAATCATTTTCATCAAAACAAAAACTATTTATTAAATAAAAAATATTTTATTTAATAAATTAATTTATTTATAATAAGATAATTTATTTCCCATAAATTACCTTATTAGCCACCAGAATTTCCATTTGAAATGGAAACTTTATAGATAATAAAATATTTGATGTAATATATTTAAAATAATTTAATATTGCAAATTATTTTAATACTCTTTATTTATTTCCTTTTTTTTAATAAATTATTTTTTACAAATTTAATTAGTTGCGACAAAAATATATAACAATATATTTGTCATATTGTAATCATACACATACATAATTAAATATATTCACATATGTAATCTACATCAATATTTCATATAATAAAATTATTATTTTTATTTATTTATTTAAATTCTTATAAAAATAAATTCAAGTTGTCACATTCTTCCCCCTTATATAGATTATGTCTCCGAAATTATAAAATAAAACTACGTCAACGGTTGAGGATAATTAGCGTACTTCTTTTGAATGGCTAGGAGTCTTTGATTGATTTTTGCAAACTGCTTGCACAGATTAGGATGTCTGTACCACAATAATTGGTTGTTTTCATCATGCAAAATTTCATAAAAATACATGACTATGTTCGTGCAATATTTATTATGCGTGAGTTCTACTCGCGGCAGGCATTCAATTCAACTTTGATGCGTTATCTTTTGCTTCTACATGCTCTTCCAAAAATTGCAGTAAGATATGAATCTCAATTCGATATGCTTAAATTTAATATTTCCTATTGAACGAGTTATTATCTTCTTTATGACTGTATTTAAGGGTTTCTAAAGGTACACGTATATATTCTAACAAAATTCTAATATTCAAAAAGAAAGAAATAATTCGCTTCCGAATCAAGCATATACATTTGTATAATTAATCGAAAAAGTACCTAGAACTCAATTTCTGGCTGCTACGGTATCTTCGATAGTCATTGAAGGTCCTAACGGTTGGTCTATTTGGTGTAGTTGGATCGGTTATAGCTAGTTGTCTACTTCTATTCCCTGCACTAGTATTTCCCCCCATCAATTTTCCTCTTTGGGAAATTCCTGGCAATATGGTCCGTCGTTACACAAATGAAACATCCGCTGTTTTTCTTTGGGATGGGACAGTTAGGAGAGATGTGTCCCTCCTTCCCGCAGTTAAAGCATACTAGCTTCCCTTTTAAACATTCTCCTGAATGAGTTTTCCCGCAATTATTATATTGCTCAATTTTTTTCTTTATACCTCCCTGCTTACTATCAGTATTTCCAGAATTGTTCAATTTTCTTTTTTCGCTTCCACTTCTACTACTTCCCTCAGCTTTGACAGCTCCCTCGATTTTAACTTTTATTTTCTGCTCCTTATTGTAGAGATTCATGGCCTCGCTTCTACCTTCAATTATGATAGCCTTCTCCAGGATTGATCCGAAAGAACCAATTTGCAACACTGCGACCTTGTTGTAGAGTCAGGGTTTCAAGTCCTGCTCAAACCTTCTTTCCTTCCTTGCTTCTATGTCCACTTGGTGTGGAACAAATCGAGTCAGTTCATTAAACTTGGCAGCGTACTGAGACATTGTCATATCTCCCCATTTCAATTCTAAAATTTTTATCTCTATTCGACTCAGCGCACTCGGAGGGAAATAATTCTCAAAGTACAACTATTTGAATCTTTCCCAGGTAATTACTCTTGCTCCAGCTCTATTCCTATTGGTCTCCCACCAAAAATCAGCCTCGCCTTTAAGCATGTACGTAGCAAAAATAGTTTTTTGTCCGTTCCCTACTCTGGCCACCTCAAACGCCTTTTCCATCTCCTTGATCCAAGATTGAGCATCTATAAGGTCAGTGGTTCTCTTGAACTCAGGCGGTCCTACCATCTTAAAGTCTTTGAAACTAGCTACATATGTTGATGGCAGATTCACATTAGCATGAGGGTTAGGAGGATTCTTATTTTGAAAGGCTCCTATTAGTAAATCCACGAACTGCATGGGGTTTTCCTGTCCTTCAGCCCTATTTTCATTTTGGTTTTCCGCCGTTTTGTTTCTATTCCTGTTTACCGGTGGTCTTCCTCGACCTCGTCCCTTTGGCGACATTTTTTTTGTTAATAAAATCTTTATTGATGTTAATATTTCATTAACTATTTTTATACAAAACACACATATCAGTACATTTTCAAAGTATACTTAGCAAACATTTTTTTTTAATTTTTTTTATAAATATGCTTTTTATAACATATCTCGCTTACAAACTTATAACTTTTGCTATTTACATATTCTATTCCTCTATTACATACCAAAATGAGGGTATTTATATTTATCCCATAGCTTATACAAAAGTTGGGAGTAATACACTACACACATAAACATATATAAACATATCGTTTAATGCATATATATTGATTGTACTATTTCCCGCTTCCTCCGTTTACCTTCTTCTTTAGACATACACTCCCCTTTGGATTGGGACAATAAGGAAAGATATGTCCCATTTGCCTAGAGTTATAACATATCTTCTGCACATGCCTCGATGCATCTTCCCATAGTTCGTACATTTCCCTATCTCTTTAAAGTTTCCTTGATGAATTCTAGGATTCTCTGGAACATTATTGTTCATTTTTCTTTTGCTCTTATTATTTGGAGCTTCATACGGTATGCTACATTCGGCTCCCATTTTATCAATTTATAGCTTATCTTGCTCCTCCATTATTTCCATTAATGTATGGTGTAATTGATTGTTTAACAATCTTTCAACTCTCCATAATTTCTTTAGAGAATACACCTTATTCTTTAGATTCTACATTTCCATTTATTCTTGTTTAACTCTAACTTTCATGTCCGAATCACTATCTGTCTGTACTATCAATGATGGTTCTAATACTGTCTTTTCCAGAATGATCATCTCCTCAAGGTCATTTTCAGTGTGAGCCTCTTCTTCAACTATTGGCTTAGATATTAGCTCGGGTGGAGTGGTCTGCTCCTCGTTCACGATATGAGATTTTCCTAGTTCCTTCTCACCCGACATCTACAAACAAATTATCTTAATTAGTACATAATACACATTATATACACATAGCAAACAATAGTTTTATTTAGGTTACTTTTATTTTATTATACGATGAATTTCCTTAAACTCATATCCTTTAAACTCTATTTGAGCTATTTATTTTTTAATGCTTCTATCTAGCTTAGGTTATAGTCTAAGGTATTCCGACCTAAGGTTTCTAACCTACAGTTCTGATACCACCTTGTGGCACTCCCAAATTTGGGTACTTAGAACCCATACTTGGTTCTACACGATAACATTCATACAACCTGCTTAATATATTAATAATTAGAAATATTACATCAGAGTACCGCAATCCCAGATACGATGACCTTTAATTACATTCTTACATGATAGGTATTGTATTATTATTACAAAACACTTAGTTAATATAAATAACTTTCTTCAACTACTCATCCACCTTCCCTTTTCCCTTGTCTTTGCCAAATCCTTCTATGCGTTCACGTTTCACTGAAAACATTTAATTTCAAAGTAAGAATGAGCATTCAATTGATCAGCAAGTAATAACATGAAATAAACGATGTATAAAAGAGTTAAATGTTTTCTTTGAGTATACTTCTATAACGGATCAACTGTTGTGAAGTTATTGAAATAATTTCTTGAATGACATATCCAGTAGCTTATATTTTTGAAACGATGTATTGACTATAGATGCCGAGCGGTCAGTTGACCATGACCATTATTTTTTTTCATGCTAAAAATAGGTATAACAGTAATTCAATTGTATAATCGACTAACTCCCGGGCACGATGGGTGATCAGCCCTTTATGCCCTTCGTTGATCAACACTACGTGCTTGTTTTCATTGCCTTATTGGCACAGTAAAATTTTTCCAAATAAGGGATGTTCATACTCAGACTTAAGTTCCAAACCAAAGCAATTTGGTCGGATAACTCTACCTATTTAAGATGATAAAGAATTGTGATAAAATATTGTAACGTGAATTAGCTGAAATAATTAGCTTAGACTCATTTGTAAACAATACGGAAATTTTAGAACTTGAAGTAATAAAGAAATTTGCATACCAATGTCAAATTGTACAAGTTAGGGAACTTGCACAAGCATACAAATATAATTTACTTGCTCAAATGTAAATAAGTTTGAGATTCTAGTGAAATAATAAACCTCTTGCATAAAGAAAGTGCATAGGTTAGAGATACTTGCCTTGAGTGTAGTTTACGATTACCGCTTAATTCTACTTTGAATATCCTGCACATATATATTTACATATAGGTATCCATTAGTCATGTATAACAAACTCATATCTTCCAAGTATATATCAAGTACACATTAGTTATGTTCACATATAACATACTACAATCAGGTACTTTATGCACACATTCAGCCATACTATATACATATTCATTCATATGTGTATATATATATATATATATATATATATATATATATATATATATATATATATATATACTACATAAATAGTTCTTGATTTTATTTTTTAAAATCTTGTTTTTGTTTTCAATACAATTTACTTTCAATTAGAATTTCTATATTTAATTTTGCTTAGTTCAGCTAAATTATGTTTGATCATGCCATATACCATGCTTGACATGTATTGAAGATTAGGAAAGTTAAACTAGTATGTATTAAACCTCAAATAACAAATAAAATGTCTTGGTAGTTTTGGAGGGTGGCGCGGCCGCACTGCATATTAGGCATAGGAGTGGCGCGGCCGCGCTACTCCCTAATTAGCCCAGGACAGAATTACATCAACTTTGATCTTTCCTTGCTATCCAAAGTTTATTCAACAATTAGTATGATTATATGAATCCAGAAATTTAAAGGATTCTAATCAAGCTAGTTTCTCACTTTAATAATAATTTAGTATAATACTTGATTTTCATTTTTAAACTTAGATTAATTAGTTTAATTTATGTTTCACTAACTCAGACACCATATAGGACATTTCAATCACAAATATAACATGTTTAATTAGTGTTAATATAAATCGAGTTTAGAACTCTTATTACTTTCAAAATTATTTAGCTTTCCATTTAAATCCTTTTTAATTAAGCTTAGATATCTTAAGTCATGCATATCTATATTGGACATCCTTTTAGACACATATGAAAGCATATAAGACTTGAATACACATGCTCATAATACAAAAATCAAGTTTTCCTTTTTTGGGGACCAGTGCGACCGCGCCACTTCGAATTCGAACCTAAACAGTGCTCTGCTTCGGTAGAGTTTTGGGAATTCAATTCAACACCCAACAATATATTTATGGGTTGCTATTTTCTTATACCAAATAGGTAGAAACATAATTCCTTTCCGTATTACAAGATCAGATACCACACACATCAACTAATCTTTCTTTTTTCCATTAAGTTTATAAAGTATTTTGACTCGGGCATTTTAATAAATAATTTTATAAACACAATTATAGAATTCAAATCTCAAAACTTTGAGAACATACTTCACCTAGATTTCATAGCCTCTACTCTATCCAGATTAATCAAATATAAACAAAACATAATCAATTACACTGATTCTTCTACATGCCACTCCAATTACAAAAAAAATATAATCACCATATAAAAATTACATTTGATTTGAGTTTTCCTTCGTTTTTTTTTCAATTCATGATCTTCAATTTCCCTTTCTTCCTTCTAGTCTTATGTGATTTCTTTGTTGGCTATGGTTTATGTAGAGACTTGTAGTAAACAGAGAAATAAATGAAATGAAATGACTGGAGTTTAGCTTAGTATTTATAAAGGAAACATTCCTTGCTCAATGTGTATATAGGTTTGATGAATGCATATGTCTATATTGATAGCTTTGCTTATTATGGTTATAGCCCTGCTGAGCCTTGCACCTAATTCTCATAGCTCCTGCTTCATAAGTTAATGACTCAGCCATAAAACACAGCACATGCTTCCTTTAATTTATCAGGTTTTTAAATACCCTTCGTACAATTCAGATTATATATAATGTAATTTAAATACACATAATGAACTTTAAAAATCCGGATAAAATATCCATAAATCATTTCCTTCAAAACGGAAACTATTTATTAAATTAAAATATTTTATTTAATAAATTAATTTATTTATATTAAGATAATTTATTTCTCATAAATGACCTTATTAGCCACTAGAATTTTCATAGAAATGGAAACATTATAGATAATAAAATATTTAATGTAATATTTTTAAAATAATTTAATTTTGTTATTTTTATACTCTTTATTTATTATCTTTCTTTTTAATAAATTATTTTTACTAATTTAATTAGTTGCAACAAAAATATGTAACAATATATTTGTCATCTTGCAATCATACACATGCAAGATTACATATATTCACATCTGCAATCTACATCAATATTTCACATAATAAAATTATTATTTTTATTTATTTATTTAAATTCTTATAAAAAATTTCAAATTGTCACACTGTCTTTCCTTGCTCCTTATTATTCTTGGTCATCCCTCCCATTGCTCATGTTTCTTTTCCTTGTCTCACTCCTAATGTATAATGCATACATGTGACGCCCCCAAAACAGGTATACAACACCTATTCTGAGTCGTCAATAACATGGTACAGAAACAACTACAACTTTATTAATACAACATAAAAATTGTGAGTGTAAATATAAATATTGTCATCTAGACAATATCCACACTCAAATAAGTCCTCATTACAATTATTGAAACAATATTTTACAAAAAAAATGGTGAGGACTACTAAAACAACTTCCTAGAACCTTCATTCCATACCCCGACTAGTACCTGCTACATTCTCGCCTCCTGAGAAGAAAATGGAACAACAAGAAAAAGGGTGAGCTCAACTAGCCCAGCAAAGAATATTATGACTAAGATAATATACAACAAATTATCGTTAGTCTTCAACAGGGAAAAATTTAATAGAATACAATAGACAACAAGTTTTAATTCAATATTCGCAGCGGAAAATAATAATTCATAAAGAAATTACGTAGAGAATGAAATCTACGATTATCTATGAATTTAAAAGCCCATCATCAATATTTTATCCCTGTAACAACAATCAATAAATATCTTGAATCAAATAGTCATCTTTGCACTACAGGCCAAAGATATCCATCAGTTGGTCATGTTCACCTCAACACCTGTTCATCTTTGCACTACGGGCCACAGATATTCATCAGAAATTATTCATCTTTGCACTACAGGCCAAAGATATTCAGTTATATCATCATTTAAGACTGAGGATGATGAAAAATATTTTAAAGAAAACGAATCCAGTGAAGCAAAATAATAAATATTAAGGATTCGTATTTCGATTTATCCATGTCCAAAAATACCTTATCATAGTGAAGTAAAATTCAAGAATGATCAAAACATGGATACAATCAAAGCTAGTATCCAGAATAGATATTTGGACGAAAAGAAGAAAATTTTATTTTTCGGTGAATAATAACTCGTGAATAGTAACTCATGAATAGTAACTCATGAATAGTAACCCCGACATGAAAAGTTCCAAATTTGATAAAAATTCAGATCAATACTTCGGCATAATGATATTGAAGAAAATAATATCATTTAAGAAGAAATAACATCCCTTACCTCGGAAAGACGGTACTCTGACTGGAATACTAGATATAGTGCTGAAGGAAACTTGCACCGTAAAGCAACACTCAAAGTATCAAATACTCACAAGAATACGCTCGTTATAGAGAGAGAAATAGAGAGAAACTTGTGTTTCTAGTGTGATTTCAATTCTAACCTAATCACCCTATTTATAGGAAAATGCTTAGAACACCAAAGTAGAAAATTTAATATAATAATAATATATTTATCAAATTTTCCTTAGCTCACCTCTAGACATCCGATCTCAGCCCATTTATATCACATGTTAGCCCACTTAAATGCCAAAAAACGTTTTTCTTCAAAATAATAAATAAAACTTCCAAAAATCAATTATTTCGGAACTTCAGAACTTCAATAATTCATAATAAATAGTCCTTTTATCAGAAAATTCGAATCTTGCGAGTTTTTATAGGAAATTTAATTCTCTACAACTTTGCAGAAGAAAGTTTTTCCAAATTTCAAACAGAAATTGACCGAAATTCACAAACGGACGATTTTATAGTCAATAATAAATTTTCGGTCAAGAATTATGTCCACCAACACACAAAACATGTGTTAATCATTTAATGCCACAAAAATACTCTTCCTCCTCATATACTTATATATCCCACATTCATTGTAAAAATACCACCATCAGTATATTATTAAAATAATATATTTAAATGAATTATTTTATCAGAAAAAGATAAAATATTAATTTTCAACAATTGTCACATTAAAATTTTTCACTATCTATATCCACATAAAATTAATATTTTTCTCATCATATAAATTAATAATTAATTATACACAAATAATATTACAGAATCACAGTACTGGCAACCAGGTCGTTCCTAGGAAAGAGGGGGCTTTCCAATAAGGATCTCTCCTTACTGGCGCGCAATTAGATGACCCCACCTCTCCTTAGACAGAACTTTCTAGACATTGCCAATAATGTTATCTAATAATATTATTCAGATAATATGAATTATTGCTCCGATAATGAAAAATACTGCGTAGTGACAATTATTGAAACAACAGTAATATAAAATATCAACGCAGCAATTATTGAATCAATAAAATACAATATTGAACAGTAAATACTGTAACAATTATTGAGTAGTGCCTTCTTACGTAAGAATCAATAATTGGTGCAATACCGTGTGCTACGCGTATTACCGTGTTTTAACCACCGGGTATTCCAACAGTATTAACGGTAACAACTACGCCGTTATTTATAAACAACTTATTTTTGTCGTTTTCTTCATCCAATCGTTTTCTGTTATGGGGCCCACACAAGGCTGAGCCGTCGTACGAATATTCCCCGACAACAAGAATATTCCACGACCAAACAAATATTCCCCGACAACAATGAATATTTTATAACTGCTTGCTTATTTAAAATATTTGCGCATTTTACCCATAACAAACCACATTAATCAAATCAACTCTTACTATTTCAGAATAATAAATAGAGGAAATTAAATTTCATTTATTAATAATTTGGGGTCTTACAACCTCCCCTCCTTATGAAATTTCGTCCTCGAAATTGACATACGTACCTGGTGTTTCGAAAAGATGAGGATACCTCGCTTTCATTTCCGTTTCTAACTCCCAGGTCATTTCCTTAATAGCATGGTTTCTCCACAAAACTTTAACTTGTGGTATGACCTTCGTGCGTAGGACATGCTCCTTCTTATCCATGATCTTGACAGGTACCTCCTCGTACGTTAAGTCTTCAGCTATCTCGTCCGGTTCTAACTCAATAACATGGTTCGGGTCTTTCACATATTTACGAAACACAGATATATGAAAAACATTATGAACACGAGACATACTTGGAGGTAACGCAAGTCTATAGGCCACATTTCCTACTCGGTCAAGAATCTGAAATGGACCAATAAATCGTGGATTGAGCTTTCCTCTCTTCCCAAATCTTGTAACTCCTTTCCATGGAGCTACACGTAATAATACATGATCCCCAATGTCAAATTCCACGTCCTTTCGATGAAGATCCACATAACTCTTTTGTCGATCCTGTGCCGTTTGTATACGTTGTCGAATCATTTGGATCTTCTCTGTAGTCATTCGTACCAACTCTGGTCCCAACAACGTTGCTTCTCCCACCTCATCCCAATATACTGGAGAGCGACACTTTCGTCCATACAATGCTTCAAAGGGAGCCACACCTATACTTGCCTGATAACTGTTGTTGTAGGAGAATTCCACCAATGGTAGGTACTTATCCCAACTTCCTTTGAAATCGAGGACACAAAGTCTTAATAGATCTTCAAGAGTTTGAATAGTCCTCTCTGATTGTCCGTCTGTTTGAGGATGGTAAGCCGAACTAAATCGTAAATCCGTGCCTATAGCTTTCTGCAAGCTAACCCAAAATCTTGAAGTGAATCTTGGGTCACGATCCGAAACTATGGATACTGGCATGCCATGCAACCTTACAATCTCATTCACGTACATACTAGCAAGACGTTCAAGGGAATAAGTCTCCCGTATCGGCAAGAAATGAGCAGACTTGGTTAATCTATCAACTATAACCCAAATAGCATTTATACCTTGAGAAACCGTGGGAAGACCCGTAACAAAATCCATGGTAATGTGTTCCCACTTCTATTTCGGAATCTCAAGTGGTTGCAATGGACCCTTTGGTACTTGATGCTCCGCCTTTACACGTTGACAAGTTAAACACCTCGAGATAAACTTTGCAATCTCTCTCTTCATATTATTCCACCAAAATGTATGTCGAAGATCACGATACATTTTAGTACTTCCAGGATGGATTCCAAATATTGTATTGTGTGCCTCCATCATGATCTTGTACTTTAAATCAGAATCGTTAGGAACACAAAGTCTGGAGTGGACTCGAAGTATTCCTTCTTCATCGATTCTTGCTTCTGGAATAGCACCTTCTTGCACTTTCTTCTTCATACGCATCAGCTCCGGGTCTGTAGCTTGAGCAACTTTAACTTTATCGATTAAAGTTGATTCTACGCGTATACTTGACATCATCGCACTCGTTCCTGTATATGATCTTCTACTCAATGCGTCAGCTACCGCGTTCGCTTTTCCAGGATGGTATTGAATAGTATGATCGAAATCTTTCAACAGCTCGAGCCAACGTCGGTGTCGCATGTTGAGTTCTTTTTGAGTGAAGAAATATTTGAGGCTTTTATGGCCTGAATATATCTCTACTTTCTCCCCATATAGATAGTGCCTCCAGATCTTAAGCGCGAAAGCGACTGCTGCCAACTCTAGATCATGAGTAGGATAATTCCTCTCATATTCTTTAAGTTGTCGCGATGCATAGGCTATGACTTTCCCACGTTGCATGAGAACACATCCTAACCCTTTGCCTGAAGCATCGCTGTAGATAACAAATCCATCCGAACCAGATGGTATTGTCAGAACAGGTGCCGAAATGAGTCTCCTCTTAAGCTCTTGGAAACTCTTCTCGCATTCTTCGTTCCATACGAATTTAATATCCTTCCGAGTCAGCTGAGTTAACGGGGTAGCGATTCGAGAAAACCCTTCTACGAATCTCCGATAATAACCAGCTAAGCCTAGAAAACTACGTACATCGGTCACCGTCTTCGGTTGCTCCCAGCTTTGTATTGCTTCAATCTTCGCCGGGTCCACAGATACTCCATGTTTCGACACCACGTGCCCTAAGAATGCTACTTCCTCAAGCCAGAACTCGCATTTCTTCAACTTAGCATATAGCTTATTTTCACGCAGCCTTTGGAGTACCAGCTTCAAATGGTGCTCATGATCTTCACGGCTTTTAGAATATATGAGGATGTCATCAATAAAGACAACAACGAACTGATCCAAATAATCCTTGAATACTCGGTTCATCATATCCATGAAAGCCGCAGGAGTATTAGTCAATCCAAAAGACATGACTAAGAATTCATAATGCCCGTACCGAGTTCTAAAGGCAGTCTTCGGAATATTCTCAGTTTTAACCTTCAGCTGATGATATCCAGAACGAAGATCGATTTTTGAAAAGATTTGTGCTCCTTGTAACTGGTCAAACAGGTCATCAATACGAGGTAGCGGATACCTATTCTTGATGGTGACATGGTTTAATTCCCGGTAATCGATACAAAGTCGCATACTCCCGTCTTTCTTCTTTACAAATAAAACAGGAGCACCCCAAGGAGATGTACTAGGACGAATAAAACCGATGTCCAACAACTCTTGTAGTTGGACTTTTAACTCCTGAAGTTCAATAGGAGCCATTCGATATGGGGTTTTAGAAATGGGTTTTGTACCGGGTTCAAAGTCGATACAAAATTCAATATCACGCTCTGGGAGTAAGCCAAGAAATTTTTTAGGAAATACGTCAAAATTTTTACTAACAATAGAAATATCATTCAAATCTGACGTATTTTTGTTCAAGTTCATAACATAGCTAAGAAAGTTTGACATCCGTTTTTCAATAAACGAATGACTTTACGGCTTGATATGAAAGAGTTTAACTTCAATGGTTTGGTTTCTTGAATTTGAATAACAGGTTGCTTAGGAATATGAAAACTAACAACCTTACGAAAGCAATCAATTTTGGCATGATGAGTAGTTAACCAATCAATTTCTAAAATCACATCAAAAGCAAGTATCTTTAAAGAGATAAGATCAACAGGTAATGTGATGGTGCCAACTTGGATCAAATAAGATTTATAAATAGTGGATGTAACGAAAATTTTTCCTAACGGAGTTTCAACAGATAAGTCAAAGTCTACATTTCTCCGGAGTCAATTTTAAACGTTGAGTATAAGCAGGAGAGATAAATGAATGGGTAGAACCGGTATCTAATAAGGTATAGACTTCGCAAAAATTTATAATTAACTAACCCGTACTAACTTCATTCGGGTTCCTCGCATTCTGACCAGTCACGAAAAACGCTCTTCCAGGAACCGTTGACTTTGACTTTTCTGGGACAACTTTTTGAGTCACCACCCCCGTTGGACTTGGTTTCGCTACAGTACAATCTCGAGCGATATGTCCTTCCTTTCCATAGTTATAACATACCTTAAACTGTTGTGGACAGTTTGGGCTGATATGTCCTTCTTTTCCGCACTTATAGCATATGACCGGTGGTCGTTCTCCTCGTTGGTGAGTACAGGTGTCTCCACGGTTTTATTTACTCCACTGTTAACATTCTCAGTCGACATTCTCAAATACTGCCATAAAACAAGGGTTAATTTAACAAATTAACAAATCACATAATATCCCTATATTATGACCGACCAACAAATAAGCTTAGGTAGGACACACTAGCGAAGGATTTACTCGTCTCTCCCCTCCTAGTTCTATTCCCCGATCTCCGCCAGAGATCATATCCCTAAGCTCTGATACCAACTGTGACGCCCCCAAAACAGGTATACAACACCTATTCTGAGTCGTCAATAACATGGTACAGAAACAACTACAACTTTATTAATACAACATAAAAATTATGAGTGTAAATACAAATATTGTCATCTAGACAATATCCACACTTAAATAAGTCCTCATTACAATTATTGGAACAATATTTTACAAAAAAATGGTGAGAACTACTAAAACAACTTCCTAGAACCTTCATTCCATACCCCGACAAATACCTGCTACATTCTCGCCTCCTGAGAAGAAAATGGAACAACAAGGAAAAGGGTGAGCTCAACTAGCCCAGTAAAGAATATTATGACTAAGATAATATACAACAAATTATCGTTAGTCTTCAACAGGGAAAAATTTAATAGAATACAATAGACAACAAGTTTTAATTCAATATTCGCAGCGGAAAATAATAATTCATAAAGAAATTACGTAGAGAATGAAATCTACGATTATCTATGAATTTAAAAGCCCATCATCAACATTTTATCCCTGTAACAACAATCAATAAATATCTTGAATCAAATAGTCATCTTTGCACTACAGGCTAAAGATATCCATCAGTTGGTCATGTTCACCTCAACACCTGTTCATCTTTGCACTACGGGCCAAAGATATTCATCAGAAATTATTCATCTTTGCACTACAGGCCAAAGATATTCAGTTATATCATCATTTAAGACTGAGGATGATGAAAAATATTTTAAAGAAAACGAATCCAGTGAAGCAAAATAATAAATATTAAGGATTCGTATTTCGATTTATCCATGTCCAAAAATACCTTATCATAGTGAAGTAAAATTCAAGAATGATCAAAACATGGATACAATCAAAGCTAGTATCCAGAATAGATATTTGGACGAAAAGAAGAAAATTTCATTTTTCGGTGAATAGTAACTCGTGAATAGTAACTCATGAATAGTAACCCCGACATGAAAAGTTCCAAATTTGATAAAAATTCAGATCAATACTTCGGCATAATGATATTGAAGAAAATAATATCATTTAAGAAGAAATAACATCCCTTACCTCGGAAAGACGGTACTCTGACTGGAATACTAGATATAGTGCTGAAGGAAACTTGCACCGTAAAGCAACACTCAAAGTATCAAATACTCACAAGAATACACTCGTTATAGAGAGAGAAATAGAGAGAAACTTGTGTTTCTAGTGTGATTTCAATTCTAACCTAAGCACCCTATTTATAGGAAAATGCTTAGAACACCAAAGTAGAAAATTTAATATAATAATAATAATATATTTATCAAATTTTCCTTAGCCCACCTCTAGACATCCGATCTCAGCCCATTTATATCACATGTTAGCCCACTTAAATGCCAAAAAACGTTTTTCTTCAAAATAATAAATAAAACTTCCAAAAATCAATTATTTCGGAACTTCAGAACTTCAATAATTCATAATAAATAGTCCTTTTATCAGAAAATTCGAATCTCGCGAGTTTTTATAGGAAATTTAATTCTCTACAACTTTGCAGAAGAAAGTTTTTCCAAATTTCAAACAGAAATTGACCGAAATTCACAAACGGACGATTTTGTAGTCAATAATAAATTTTCGGTCAAGAATTATGTCCACCAACACACAAAACATGTGTTAATCATTTAATGCCACAAAAATACTCTTCCTCCTCATATACTCATATATCCCACATTCATTGTAAAAATACCACCATCAGTATATTATTAAAATAATATATTTAAATGAATTATTTTATCAGAAAAAGATAAAATATTAATTTTCAACAATTGTCACATTAAAATTTTTCACTATCTATATCCACATAAAATTAATATTTTTCTCATCATATAAATCAATAATTAATTATACACAAATAATATTACAGAATCACAGTACTGGCAACCAGGTCGTTCCTAGGAAAGAGGGGGCTTTCCAATAAGGATCTCTCCTTACTGGCGCGCAATTAGATGACCCCACCTCTCCTTAGACAGAACTTTCTAGACATTGCCAATAATGTTATCTAATAATATTATTCAGATAATATGAATTATTGCTCCGATAATGAAAAATACTGCGTAGTGACAATTATTGAAACAACAGTAATATAAAATATCAACGCAGCAATTATTGAATCAATAAAATACAATATTGAACAGTAAATACTGTAACAATTATTGAGTAGTGCCTTCTTACGTAAGAATCAATAATTGGTGCAATACCGTGTGCTACGCGTATTACCGTGTTTTAACCACCGGGTATTCCAATAGTATTAACGGTAACAACTACGTCGTTATTTATAAACAACTTATTTTTGTCGTTTTCTTCATCCAATCGTTTTCTGTTATGGGGCCCACACAAGGCTGAGCCGTCGTACGAATATTCCCTGACAACAAGAATATTCCACGACCAAACAAATATTCCCCGACAACAATGAATATTTTATAACTACTTGCTTATTTAAAATATTTGCGCATTTTACCCATAACAAACCACATTAATCAAATCAACTCTTACTATTTCAGAATAATAAATAGAGGAAATTAAATTTCATTTATTAATAATTTGGGGTCTTACAATACACATAACCCATATATTACATAATACATTTATGATACCATAATACACATAATATATTATCCTACATACATTAAATATTACAATGTATTATATTCCATATTCTTTTCCATAAAAAATATAAGTTATATATTAAATAATAAAATAATAAATTTAATGTTATACATTTATTCCATTAAAATAATTTAATATCATAAATTATTTTAGTACACTTCATTTAAAGCGTGCATTAATTTTGTATACTTTTAATTATTTCCTTTTTTCATTTATAAATCGTTTCTAACCATTTATTTGCATGTAGTAAATTAATATATTCACCACATCACATACATACATATACTACACCTCATATATTCATATAGGCAGTATAATATAATAAATTATTTAATACAATAAATCCATCTTATTAAAATAATTTAATTTTTAGAAATTATTTTAATTTACTTATTAATGGATACAATAATTATGTATTATGTATCCTTTAATAATCTCTTTCCCTTTAATAAATTGTTTCCACAATTTATTTTTGACCAAAACAAATATATAATAACATATTTACTCATTTCTTTTTTTTACCTTTTTAGAAATTGTTTTCACCAACTTATTTGCATATAATAAATATATAATAATAATATATTGATTATTTTACAAATCATGACATTGCATAACACATAATTACTTATGCAATCCAATACTTATAACATATCGCATAATAAGAATTTTATATATTTAAATTCTTATTTTAATATTTTTCAAAAACTCGGATCGTCACAAAAATACTAAAATATCAAAAATACCAAATACCGAAATACTTGATTTACTATCCAGCTATTTCAAGAAATAACGAAACTAAATGAAAATTTTAAACAAGAAAATTTATTTTTTAAATCGTTATTCAGGCTAACTGAGTAAGGAGATGTTTGATAAAAATTGAATGAATCTGAATCTGAATGAAAAAAATTGTTTGATAATTGAAATGTCTGAAACATCTGAATGACAAAATTTTATTATTTTACCCCTCTGAAAAAATTCAAAATTGTTGTAAATTTATTTAATATTACTTAATATAATAGTTAATATATATTTTTTTAATTTATTAATTTTTTTAATTTTTTTTACTTCATTCAGCTGCTCATTCAGCCATTCAACTAAAAAAAATTTGACTTAGCCATTCAGCTCGTCCATTTTACCGATTCAACCATTCAAACCTAAACAAACGCACTGACCGATTCAACCATTCAGATTCAGCTCCAAACAAACACCCCATAAGTCAATTTACAAATTGTTATTGTACTTGAATATTGGAATATTATTCCAATTTTACAGAATGACTGAATGCTCGAATTATTTTGGTTAAAAAATACAATTCAATTATGTTACTTGATTTTAAGTCCTTGTTTGTGTTAAAAAATTTGACTTGAGAAAAATAACTTGAAATATGGGACTATTTATATCATGTCCAACCAAATATCATAATTCCTATGATTTAAAATTTGTGGACAAAATTAAATTTTTTTTTAATGGCCTGATATATTATATCCAACTATATTCAGGCTACTGAAAATAAGATTACTTTGTTATTACTAATTATACTAGTCCTACAAATTAATTTTTATTCAACAATTTAAATAGTTATAGATAAAATAAACATAACATGACTAAACTCATAAATTATCTATAAATAATTTCAATCTAAATAAAGACGTGACTAAACTTATTAAGGCTTGAGATCTTAGACCTGAGATTATAAACTTGCATAACATGGCCTTGAGTATTGCACTTGCACATTAAATTGGAGAAACTGGGGGCAAAGATCCTACGGCTATTTGTTGGAGAGAGTTACCGTTAGATATGAGGGCTTTCAATTCACATTATTTGAATTTCACGGGTGTTATGAGAGAGATATCCTACTAGCTCTTGAATTTGAATTTGAATTTCATGTGCAGAGGCTTTCGATTCACATTATTTGAATTTCATGTGTGTGTGAGAGAGAGATCCTTCTAGCTTTTGAATAATTTGTTCCGGTGCAAAATCCATTTTTCACCCAAATCTCAGATATTCTACATTCTCTTTCGTCTCCCATTTTTCTCGTCTCCGAATCTCAGATCTTGGGCTCCCAATTTCTTCTTCTTCCCTTTCTTCATCTCTTGCTTTACATCCCAGAACAAAATCACGACCTTTCACCTTCGTTTTAACCTTTTTTTTGTAGCTAATTGGAAATAGTTCGGGAGTCTTTCATGGATTTGAAAATCTATTTGTGTTTGTCCAGACTTAAGTTAATTTACCATTTTCTTTCTCTCTTTTCAATTTAAATCCTAGGGTTTACGCCCAAAAAATCTTTGCCTCGTATGCTATCTTACAATCTCGGCATCGTTGTCTCTTTTGTTTTACATCTATTTATAGAAGTAGAAAATATCATCGCTGGGAACTTCGAAGGGTGTATTGGAGATGGCAAAGTTCGCCAACAACACTCAGAATCTTCAGAAATTCATGGGCACTGCGCTGTATGTATATGTTTCTCTATAGAGTATCGTTCTGAAAATCTTCATTTCTACTTTATAGTTTCATAGATTTTCCTAAATTTTGTTTGGCTGTTCCAGTTCGGTACTGATGGCTTATGTGCGTGTACATGCATGTAATCTAAAAATGTGTTGTTCATATAAACTTTGTTTGATTGACTGTTTGATTCATATTATATCACTACTTTCAATGTTGGCTTAAAAGCAGCTTGTTATTTTGCAATTTAATTTCGAGAATTGCCTTATGAATAGGATCTCTGCTTTACTGTAGATACTTGATATCTTATTCTGCTAATTCTAGGGTTTACGTGTAATAACTTGAATTTTCAAATTAATTTTAAAGTAAAAAGTTAGTAAATAAAATTTTTATTTTAATAATATTTATGGTACATGGGTGTATATGTGCACTGTACCTGTGATTGAGATATATATATATATATATATATATATATATATATATATTTACTGTGTATGAGTAAATTAATCAAAAATAATTTGAATATCGGAAGCGAATAAAAAGTTGAGTATATAAAATTTATAGTATACATTAAATAAAGAATATCAAATAAATTTGATAATAGTGGATTATTTTATGTATGAGAAAAATATCATGGAGCATAGGTCATGACACATATTTTTTTTTAGTGTAAATTGGATTTGTAAATTATGATAAATTATATATATATAATGGGCGAAGAAGGCTTAGCTTAAGTGGAGTTTTTAAAAAAAAAAAACAAACAAACAGAGGAGGTGGCACAGTAGAAAATAAATGTATCTGTATATTTAATAAGGTAGTACTTAGTAAGCTAGGCTATCAATTAGAGTGCTAGGGAGTTAAGCAGGAGCTGGGAAAAGTGAGTGATAGACACGAAAAGTGAAGCAGGAGCTGTCCTTGCCTGGAAAAAAAATTAGACCTACACTCAACTACGCTATGGGACAACAAAGCAAGGAAGTTTTAGTGAAAATCATGGTTTAGAGGCTGTAAAAGAAAAAAAAAAAAACTAAACCAACTTCTCTTCTCTCCTTCCATCTGATAATCACTCTCTTTATCTTCTCCTCACTGTCATCCTTCCCCTGCACGATCAAGCTTGCCGAGGCTCATCCTGCCTAGTTTGGGTTGCCAAGCCTAAGACTCCTATTTCAGTTCCAGTGTTATCAAGCAAAGGTAATGTATATGTGTTTTATGTATAGATACAAATATTGGTTTGTTAAAGTGAACTCAGTTAATCATGCGAATTGAGTGATTGATTTAACTGTGAATAAGTGTGATGGCAAAGTTTGGAAAAGGAAATCTTTATGTGATATATCAGTGATGTTGAAATCAATGAAGTAAAAGGTTAAAAAAGAAAGAAAGAGAAACTGTTAGTTCATTAATTGCTTGACTATTCATGCTTTGTCTGTGTTTGGACTAAATTTAGGCACAAGGAGATAGGTTGGGCTGAGGAGTAATAAGGAGGATAAAATGGGTTCATGATATAAATCAATAGCTATGAAATCTAGTAGCATAAAACTGTGCACACCACATGTTTGTTTAAAGTCCCAAGTGGACTGTTTTGAATAAAAGTCAGTTATTAGGCAAAACCCAGGGTGGGGATGACTGAATATCCTACACATATTGCTAAACAAAGAGTTTAAAGGTATGAAATGAAAATGAAAACTCAATTTCAAGCCAAAGATGGCATGAAGTAAATGGTACAGCTGCTGCCCACGGTAGCAGTAGTCATGTATAGCAACAGTTGAGGCTTCCCTTGAGTTCTAGTAGCACAATTAGACTTCTAAATGTGCTTATGTAGTACTTCTCTGCAATAAGAATAAATACAAGTTATGTAATACCCAACACTTAGCACAAGAGGGTCAAGAATGAGGGGAATAAAGTGCAACAAAGCACAGGGCAAAGGAAAGGGCTGCTGCCCAGAGGCAGCAGCGTGGACCGACAGCAGCAGTGGGCATGGATCAGGGAAGGATAAGTTTTTCTTCTTGAACTCTTGTTGAGCATGGTTAGACTATCAAAACTGCCCAGCTGTTGGACTTAGGTAACAAATGAGTGTACCACTAGTATGTATTCAAAGCTTGAAATAAATTCATGATATTGCGCAATGAGAAAGGCTGCTGCCTAGGTAGCAGCAGTAGACTGGATGGGCAATGGCTGGGAGCTTCCAGGCAGTGCGTTTATGTAGTTGCCCTACCTATAGCACACTAAAAAAAAACTCAATAGTGATTGAATTAGTTGGCTAGGAAGTGAAGTTGCTTGAAGCAAGGAGCAGGGGGGAACGGGGCTGCTGCCACTAACAGCAGAAATGGTTCAAATGTGCTGCAGCAGGTGCAGAGCTCGGCATAGCCTGGGGACTCTTTTGAGTTCTCAGTCAATGCGATTAAAAGAACCAAATAAATTAGCTTATATATATATATATATATATTTCTACATAGGTAAATATATCACCTATATAAACTCCAAGATTTTAGCATACTAAAATGATTAAATAATTAAATTGCAAATTAAAAGCTAGAGAAATGGAAGCTAATTGATAGGAACTGCTGCCATTTGCAGCTGCCTTCCTCAATTCGCAATAGCAAGGATTGGTTTGGTTAACATTTTGGTTCGTGTAGGTTATAGTTTTGCTATAGATATGGGTTATTCTAATAGTTGAATATATTAGTTGTGTAACATTCAAATGAAATGTAAGTGAATCAAGATTATGGGGAGTTAAGGTTATACAAAGCAAGGGAAAAAAAAGAGGTGCTGCTGCTGCCCAGTTATACAAAGCAAGGGAAAAAAAAGAGGTGCAGCTGCTGCCTATGGGCAGCAGCAGCAGTTGGCAATTTAGGGCTGCAGCTGTGATCTGTTGCTAAGGCAGTTTTGGGCAGTCTAGTTTAGACTAGAAATGCAACTTGAGAAGTTAATTAATTGCCTAAATAAGTATGTATGTAGAGGCAATGACGTAGTTATAATTCTATGTTAATGACTTAGTAGTTATGTTATAAAGCTAACAAAGATGGCATCTTAACTTGGGCCTGTTAAGCCAATGTTCAGACTGCTAGGTTCGAATAGGGTCGTGAGGCCAGGTGTGGCCACACCAAGCTTGGCTATGCCCCACAGGGCCAAGCAAAGCTTGGTTGCCACACAATGGATTAAATTGGGACTGTTTTGGCATTAAGAAGAAAAACAAGATTGTTTGACATTTTAGCATACAGTAATGAAACTACAAGTAATGATAGGAACTATAAATTACCCAATCAAGTGTTAGCTACACCCAGGTCATGTAATTCATTATAAATGAATGTGTAAGCTATGATATAGCAGTTGACATAGTTTAAAAATGCAGCGAGTTTGAGTAAATAAATTGTTAATATGAGTTGCAAAACGAATTAGCAACTACAATTTTATTTCTTTAATATACAATCATATTCAATTCATGAAATACCTTATGTATTCACCTTGAATACCTAGGTTACGAAGAAAATTACGAAGTGTACTTATAGCAAGAAAGGAGAAAAGAAATATGAACTAAAATCATATAAGGGTCATGAACTGGAATTATGTCAAACCCTATAAAAGAAAGATATGGCTATTGAAAAGATATGGGTGAGATATTTAAAAAATGTATATAAATATCTTTAAAAGTAACAACATAAACTAAAAACATGATCACTGTAAGTATGTGATATGTGAACATACAAGCTATATGACTTGACTATTTGCTTAATACGCTTGTAGATGCAAATAATTGTGTAGGATCTGTGAGAACACACAAGTTTAGCTGAATTTGTATCAATAGTATTCGAACAAGGCAAGTATCTAAATCTTACTCTTTATTGAGCAAGTATTATGAGATTATTCATATATGGACAGGTTCGTTAATTTTAACTAATTTCACCCCTTACAGGAGTTTTTCATTTTGACACGTTGAGGTGGCCATTGCAAGGATTTTCCCAATTAAGCCTTGAAAATTGGCACTTCTGTTATTGCTTAGATTAAAGATGTATTACTCTGCTTCTTTAGGAGCTTACTCTAGATTTACACAAATGATGTGGTTTTCCCTTATGGAACTCTTGTTTCATTATGTTTTCATAATTATTGACAATGAGGATATGCGCCATATGCTTTTGAAATCTGAAGCCTTTGAAAAATTCTTTGTTTTATAGTTTGCCAATCGATCTGAAACTAAAAGAGAATTTCCTCCATAAATCTCCCGATACGGATGATTTTTTCTATGTCGATTGAATAACGTGTTTCTTCTTCTGTATAGTTTCTGCTAGTACTTACCATAGCTTGGTATCAAAGGTTCATGTTTCTGTGTTGATTGGTGCATATGTCCAAATGCTCATATGAAATAGCTGATTTATAATGCAGGAAAAATGTACATGAATTTTGTGCACATGTAATGTGGGGGCCTCAAGTTGACAGTTTGAGGCTCCATATTTTCCCCTTTTTTTTGGTCATAACATAATTTAAATATGGGTTAGTTGAATGATAGTTGAACTTAAATTCGAAATTTCCTTTTAGTTCCAATCCTAAAAGGTAAATATTGAAATTAGAAATTGTTGTTTGATATGTTTAAATGAAATTTTACTAATGTTATTTTTATAACTAACGAGATTTTCAAAATATTTTGCAGGTTATACTTATTCTTAGCAGACTTGCTTAATTTAGAAGTCTTTACTTCTAGTAGAACAAGAGGTACTATTTATTGTTATATTTTCATTTTTATTTTTATTTTTGAACTTAAATTTCTATTTTAGAACACAGGTCTGACAAGTGTAGCAAATTGGAGAAAGGTCGGAAGTAGTAAGAATGTTGTAGGATTTATATTTTGTGATAGATATATGTAGGATGGGAAACGAGGGGTAGGTAGGTATAGGCGTATTGGATTTTTGAACTTAAATTTCTATTTTAGAACACAGGTCTGACAAGTGTAGCTATATATTTAGGAATATATTATATTATATTATATTTTATATTATATTATATTATATTATATTATATATGTATTTATACTAGTATATCTATATATGTAGTATATTATATATTATATTATATACGTAATATACATATGTATGTATACATACATATATTTAATGATTGGTTTAATGGGTTGACAAATATACGAGTAATATATAATTCTAAACTTTGTTTGGAATATAGTAATTTGTTTGATTAGATGTGTTTGAATGTGATACTTCGTTGGTCGTTATTGATTAAACTACCAAACATCATGGCTTAGTGATATTGATCTTGAATGATTTCTTCTGTGTATTTATTTTGTGTGTTTGTTATACTGTATTTAATGTTATATTTTATTCTATATTTTTGTTGGTACCATTTTGAATATGTATTGATATCTTTTTGTACGTTTTTATATGGTTATGCCGAGTGAAAATTTTGTAATGTAATACTATAAATATAAGGCATAAAGTGTGGCTTGGAAAGGTTGGGTGAAATTTTGTAATGTATACAACTCACAACTATGTAAGCAGAAGATGGGTGCAATATTGGAGATTCAGCATCTTGAAATTAGATCAATAGTGGTATTTGTATTCATGAACAAATTTCGACATCAAAGGTAATTATTGAAATTAGAAATTGTTGTTTGATATGTTTAAATGAAATGTTACTAATGTTATTTTTATAACTAACGAGATTTTCAAAATATTTTGCAGGTTATACTTATTCTTAGCTGACTTGCTCAATTTAGAAGTCTTTACTTCTAGTAGAATAAGAGGTACTATTTATTGTTATATTTTCATTATTATTATTATTTTTTAACTTAAATTTCTATTTTAGAACACATGTCTGACAAGTGTAGCAGATTAGAGAAAGATTGGAAGTAGTTCGAATGTTGTAGGATTTAGATTTTGTGATAGATTTGAGAAGGGAAAGAGGGGTAGGTAGGTATAGGCGTAGGAGACTAATTTTATAGGTCCTATATATTTAGGAAATATATTATATTATATTATATTATAATATATACGAGTATATCTATATATGTAGTATATTATATTTTATATTATATACGTAATATACATATGTATGTATACATACATATATTTAATGATTGGTTTAATGAGTTGACAAATATACGAGTAATATATAATTCTAAACTTTGTTTGGAATATAGTAATTTGTTTGATTAGATGTGTTTGAATGTGATACTTCGTTGATCGTTATTGATTAAACTACCAAAAATCATGGCTTAGTGATATTGATCTTGAATGATTTCTTCTGTGTATTTATTTTGTGTTTGTTATACTGTATTTAATGTTCTATTTTATTCTATATTTTTGTTGGTACCATTTTAAATATGTATTGATATCTTTTTGTACGTTTTTATATGGTTATGCCGAGTGAAAATTTTGTAATGTAGTACTATAAATGTAAGGCATAAAGTGTGGCTTGGAAAGGTTGAGTGAATTTTTGTAATGTATACAACTCACAACTATGTAAGCAGAAGATGGGTGCAATATTGGAGATTCAGCATCTTGAAATTAGATCAATAGTTGTATTTGTAACCATGAACAAATTTCCACATCAAAGGTAAATATTGAAATTAGAAATTGTTGTTTGATATGTTTAAATGAAATTTTACTAATGTTATTTTTATAACTAACGAGATTTTCAAAATATTTTGCAGGTTATAATTATTCTTAGCAGACTTGCTTAATTTAGAAGTCTTTACTTCTAGTAGAACAAGAGGTACTATTTATTGTTATATTTTCATTTTTATTCTTATTTTTTAACTTAAATTTCTATTTTAGAACACAGGTCTGACAAGTGTAGCAGATTGGAGAAAGGTTGGAAGTAGTACGAATGTTGTAGGATTTAGATTTTGTGATAGATTTGAGGAGGGAAAGAGAGGGGTAGGTAGGTATAGGCGTAGGAGACTAATTTTATAGGTTCTATATATTTAGAAAATATATTATATTATATTATATTATATTATATATACATATGTATTTATACTAGTATATCTATATATGTGGTATATTATATATTATATTATATACGTAATATACATATGTATGTATACATACATATATTTAATGATTGGTTTAATGGGTTGACAAATATACGAGTAATATATAATTCTAAACTTTGTTTGGAATATAGTAATTTGTTTGATTATATGTGTTTGAATGTGATACTTCGTTGGTCGTTATTGATTAAACTACCAAAAATCATGGCTTAGTGATATTGATCTTGAATGATTTCTTCTGTGTATTTATTTTGTGTGTTTGTTATACTGTATTTAATGTTCTATTTTATTCTATATTTTTGTTGGTACCATTTTGAATATGTATTGATATCTTTTTGTACGTTTTTATATGGTTATGCCAAGTGAAAATTTTGTAATGTAGTACTATAAATGTAAGACATAAAGTGTGGCTCGGAAAGGTTGAGTGAATTTTTGTAATGTATACAACTCACAACTATGTAAGCAGAAGATGAGTGCAATATTGGAGATTTAGCATCTTGAAATTAGATCAATAGTGGTATTTGTAACCATGAACAAATTTCGACATCAAAGGTAATTATTGAAATTAGAAAATGTTTTTTGATATGTTTAAATGAAATGTTACTAATGTTATTTTTATAACTAACGAGATTTTCAAAATATTTTGCAGGTTATACTTATTCTTAGCAGACATGCTTAATTTAGAAGTCTTTACTTCTAGTAGAACAAGAGGTACTATTTATTGTTATATTTTTATTTTTATTCTTATTTTTTAACTTAAATTTCTATTTTAGAACACATGTCTGACAAGTGTAGCAGATTGGAGAAAGGTTGGAAGTAGTACGAATGTTGTAGGATTTAGATTTTGTGATAGATTTGATGAAGGAAAGAGTGGGGTAGGTAGGTATAGGCGTAGGAGACTAATTTTATAGGTCCTATATATTTAGGAAATATATTATATTATATTATATTATATTATATTATATTATATTATATTATATTATATTATATTATATATACATGTGTATTTATACTAGTATATCTATATATGTAGTATATTATATATTATATTATATACGTAATATACATATGTATGTATACATACATATATTTAATGATTGGTTTAATGGGTTGACAAATATACGAGTAATATATAATTCTAAACTTTGTTTTGAATATAATAATTTGTTTGATTAGATGTGTTTGAATTTGATACTTCGTTGGTCGTTATTGATTAAACTACCAAAAATCATGGCTTAGTGATATTGATCTTGAATGATTTCTTCTGTGTATTTATTTTGTGTGTTTGTTATACTGTATTTAATGTTCTATTTTATTCTATATTTTTGTTGGTCCCATTTTGAATATGTATTGATATCTTTTTGTACGTTTTTATATGGTTATGCCGAGTGAAAATTTTGTAACATAGTACAACTCACAACTATGTAAGCAGAAGATGGGTGCAATATTGGAGATTCAGCATCTTGAAATTAGATCAATAGTGGTATTTGTAACCATGAACAAATTTCGACATCAAAGGTAATTATTGAAATTAGAAATTGTTGTTTGATATGTTTAAATGAAATGTTACTAATGTTATTTTTATAACTAACGAGATTTTCAAAATATTTTGCAGGTTATACTTATTCTTAGCAGACTTGCTCAATTTAGAAGTCTTTACTTCTAGTAGAACAAGAGGTACTATTTATTGTTATATTTTTATTTTTATTCTTATTTTTTAACTTAAATTTCTATTTTAGAACACATGTCTGACAAGTGTAGCAGATTGGAGAAAGGTTGGAAGTAGTACGAATGTTGTAGGATTTAGATTTTGTGATAGATTTGAGGAGGGAAAGAGAGGGGTAGGTAGGTATAGGCGTAGGAGACTAATTTTATAGGTCCTATATATTTAGGAAATATATTATATTATATTATATTATATTATATTATATTATATTATATATATATATATGTATTTATACTAGTATATCTATATATGTAGTATATTATATATTATATTATATACGTAATATACATATGTATGTATACATACATATATTTAATGATTGGTTTAATGGGTTGACAAATATACGAGTAATATATAATTCTAAACTTTGTTTGGAATATAGTAATTTGTTTGATTAGATGTGTTTGAATGTGATACTTCGTTGGTCGTTATTGATTAAACTACCAAAAATCATGGCTTAGTGATATTGATCTTGAATGATTTCTTCTGTGTATTTATTTTGTGTGTTTGTTATACTGTATTTAATGTTCTATTTTATTCTATATTTTTGTTGGTACCATTTTGAATATGTATTGATATCTTTTTGTACGTTTTTATATGGTTATGCCAAGTGAAAATTTTGTAATGTAGTACTATAAATGTAAGGCATAAAGTGTGGCTTGGAAAGGTTGGGTGAATTTTTGTAATGTATACAACTCACAACTATGTAAGCAGAAGATGGGTGCAATATTGGAGATTCAACATCTTGAAATTAGATCAATAGTGGTATTTTAACCATGAACAAATTTTGACATCAAAGGTAATTATTGAAATTAGAAATTGTTGTTTGATATGTTTAAATGAAATGTTACTAATGTTATTTTTATAACTAACTAGATTTCCAAAATATTTTGCAGGTTATACTTATTCTTAGCAGACTTGCTCAATTTAGAAGTCTTTACTTCTAGTAGAACAAGAGGTACTATTTATTGTTATATTTTTATTTTTATTCTTATTTTTTAACTTAAATTTCTATTTTAGAACACAGGCATGACAAGTGTAGCAGATTGGAGAAAGGTTGGAAGTAGTACGAATGTTGTAGGATTTAGCTTTTGTGATAGATTTGAGGAGGGAAAGAGAGGGGTAGGTAGGTATAGGCGTAGGAGACTAATTTTATAGGTCCTATATATTTAGGAAATATATTATATTATATATATTATATTATATTATATTATATTATATTATATTATATTATATTTATATATATTATATTATATACGTAATATACATATCTATGTATATATACATATATTTAATGATTGGTTTAATGGGTTGACAAATATACGAGTAATATATAATTCTAAACTTTGTTTGGAATATAGTAATTTGTTTGATTAGATGTGTTTGAATGTGATACTTCGTTGGTCGTTATTGATTAAACTACCAAAAATCATGGCTTAGTGATATTGATCTTGAATGATTTCTTCTGTGTATTTATTTTGTGTGTTTGTTATACTGTATTTAATGTTCTATTTTATTCTATATTTTTGTTGGTCCCATTTTGAATATGTATTGATATCTTTTTGTACGTTTTTATATGGTTATGCCGAGTGAAAATTTTGTAATGTAGTACTATGAATATAAGGCATAAAGTGTGGCTTGGAAAGGTTGGGTGAAATTTTGTAATGTATACAACTCACAACTATGTAAGCAGAAGATGGGTGCAATATTGGAGATTCAACATCTTGAAATTAGATCAATAGTGGTATTTTAACCATGAACAAATTTTGACATCAAAGGTAATTATTGAAATTAGAAATTGTTGTTTGATATGTTTAAATGAAATGTTACTAATGTTATTTTTATAACTAACTAGATTTCCAAAATATTTTGCAGGTTATACTTATTCTTAGCAGACTTGCTCAATTTAGAAGTCTTTACTTCTAGTAGAACAAGAGGTACTATTTATTGTTATATTTTTATTTTTATTCTTATTTTTAAACTTAAAATTCTATTTTAGAACACAGGTTTGATAAGTGTAGCAGATTGGAGAAAGGTTGGAAGTAGTACGAATGTTGTAGGATTTAGATTTTGTGATAGATTTGAGGAGGGAAAGAGAGGGGTAGGTAGGTATAGGCGTAGGAGACTAATTTTATAGGTCCTATATATTTAGGAAATATATTATATTATATTATATTATATATACATATGTATTTATACTAGTATATCTATATATGTAGTATATTATATATTATATTATATACGTAATATACATATCTATGTATACATACATATATTTAATGATTGGTTTAATGGGTTGACAAATATACGAGTAATATATAATTCTAAACTTTGTTTGGAATATAGTAATTTGTTTGATTAGATGTGTTTGAAAGTGATACTTCGTTGGTCGTTATTGATTAAACTACCAAAAATCATGGCTTAGTGTGATCTTGAATGATTTCTTCTGTGTATTTATTTTGTGTGTTTGTTATACTGTATTTAATGTTCTATTTTATTCGATATTTTTGTTGGTACCATTTTGAATATGTATTGATATCTTTTTGTACGTTTTTATATGGTTATGCCGAGTGAAAATTTTGTAATGTAGTACTATAAATGTAAGGCATAAAGTGTGGCTTGGAAAGGTTGAGTGAATTTTTGTAATGTATACAACTCACAACTATGTAAGCAGAAGATGGGTGCAATATTGGAGATTCAGCATCTTGAAATTAGATCAATAGTGGTATTTGTAACCATGAACAAATTTCGACATCAAAGGTAATTATTGAAATTAGAAATTGTTGTTTGATATGTTTAAATGAAATGTTACTAATGTTATTTTTATAACTAACGAGATTTTCAAAATATTTTGCAGGTTATACTTATTCTTAGCAGACTTGCTCAATTTAGAAGTCTTTACTTCTAGTAGAACAAGAAGTACTATTTATTGTTATATTTTTATTTTTATTCTTATTTTGAAACTTAAAATTCTATTTTAGAACACAGGTCTGACAAGTGTAGCAGATTGGAGAAAGGTTGGAAGTAGTACGAATGTTGTAGGATTTAGATTTTGTGATAGATTTGAGGAGGGAAAGAGAGGGGTAGGTAGGTATAGGCGTAGGAGACTAATTTTATAGGTCCTATATATTTAGGAAATATATTATATTATATTATATTATATATTATATTATATTATATTATATTATATTATATTATATTATATATACATATGTATTTATACTAGTATATCTATATATGAGTATATTATATATTATATTATATACGTAATATACATATGTATGTATACATACATATATTTAATGATTGGTTTAATGGGTTGACAAATATACGAGTAATATATAATTCTAAACTTTGTTTGGAATATAGTAATTTGTTTGATTAGATGTGTTTGAATGTGATACTTCGTTGGTCGTTATTGATTAAACTACCAAAAATCATGGCTTAGTGATATTGATCTTGAATGATTTCTTCTGTGTATTTATTTTGTGTGTTTGTTATACTGTATTTAATGTTCTATTTTATTCTATATTTTTGTTGGTACCATTTTGAATATGTATTGATATCTTTTTGTACGTTTTTATATGGTTATGCCAAGTGAAAATTTTGTAATGTAGTACTATAAATGTAAGGCATAAAGTGTGGCTTGGAAAGGTTGAGTGAATTTTTGTAATGTATACAACTCACAACTATGTAAGCAGAAGATGGGTGCAATATTGGAGATTCAGCATCTTGAAATTAGATCAATAGTGGTATTTGTAACCATGAACAAATTTCGACATCAAAGGTAATTATTGAAATTAGAAATTGTTGTTTGATATGTTTAAATGAAATGTTACTAATGTTATTTTTATAACTAACGAGATTTTCAAAATATTTTGCAGGTTATACTTATTCTTAGCAGACTTGCTCAATTTAGAAGTCTTTACTTCTAGTAGAACAAGAGGTACTATTTATTGTTATATTTTTATTTTTATTCTTATTTTTTAACTTAAATTTCTATTTTAGAACACAGGCTTGACAAGTGTAGCAGATTGGAGAAAGGTTGGAAGTAGTACGAATGTTGTAGGATTTAGCTTTTGTGATAGATTTGAGGAGGGAAAGAGGGGTAGGTAGGTATAGGCATAGGAGACTAATTTTATAGGTCCTATTTATTTAGGAAATATATTATATTATATTATATATATACATATGTATTTATACTAGTATATCTATATATGTAGTATATTATATATTATATTATATACGTAATATACATATCTATGTATACATACATATATTTAAAGATTGGTTTAATGGGTTGACAAATATACGAGTAATATATAATTCTAAACTTTGTTTGGAATATAGTAATTTGTTTGATTAGATGTGTTTGAATGTGATACTTCGTTGGTCGTTATTGATTAAACTACCAAAAATCATGGCTTATTGATCTTGAATGATTTCTTCTGTGTATTTATTTTGTGTGTTTGTTATACTGTATTTAATGTTCTATTTTATTCGATATTTTTGTTGGTACCATATTGAATATGTATTGATATCTTTTTGTACATTTTTATATGGTTATGCCAAGTGAAAATTTTGTAATGTAGTACTATAAATGTAAGGCATAAAGTGTGGCTTGGAAAGGTTGAGTGAATTTTTGTAATGTATACAACTCACAACTATGTAAGCAGAAGATGGGTGCAATATTGGAGATTCAGCATCTTGAAATTAGATCAATAGTGGTATTTGTAACCATGAACAAATTTCGACATCAAAGGTAATTATTGAAATTAGAAATTGTTGTTTGATATGTTTAAATGAAATGTTACTAATGTTATTTTTATAACTAACGAGATTTTCAAAATATTTTGCAGGTTATACTTATTTTAGCAGACTTGCTCAATTTAGAAGTCTTTACTTCTAGTAGAACAAGAGGTAATATTTATTGTTATATTTTCATTTTTATTTTTATTTTTTAACTTAAATTTCTATTTTAGAGCATAGGTCTGACAAGTGTAGCAGATTGGAGAAAGGTTGGAAGTAGTACGAATGTTGTAGGATTTAGATTTTGTGATAAATTTGAGGAGGGAAAGAGAGGGGTAGGTAGGTATAGGCGTAGGAGACTAATTTTATAGGTTCTATATATTTAGGAAATATATTATATATACATATGTATTTTATACTAGTATATCTATATATGTAGTATATTATATATTATAAATAATATACGTAATATTCATATGCATGTATACATACATATATTTAATGATTGGTTTAATGGGTTGACAAATATACGAGTAATATATAATTCTAAACTTTGTTTGGAATATAGTAATTTGTTTGATTAGATGTGTTTGAATGTGATACTTCGTTGGTCGTTATTGATTAAACTACCAAAAATCATGGCTTAGTGATATTGATCTTGAATGATTTCTTCTGTGTATTTATTTTGTTGTTTGTTATACTATATTTAATGTTCTATTTTATTCGTTATTTTTGTTGGTACCATTTTGAATATGTATTGATATCTTTTTGTACGTTTTTATATGGTTATGCCAAGTGAAAATTTTGTAATGTAGTACTATAAATGTAAGGCATAAAGTGTGGCTTGGAAAGGTTGCGTGAATTTTTGTAATGTATACAACTCACAACTATGTAAGCAGAAGATGGGTGCAATATTGGAGATTCAGCATCTTGAAATTAGATCAATAGTGGTATTTGTAACCATGAACAAATTTCGACATCAAAGGTAATTATTGAAATTAGAAATTGTTGTTTGATATGTTTAAATGAAATGTTACTAATGTTATTTTTATAACTAACGAGATTTTCAAAATATTTTGCAGGTTATACTTATTCTTAGCAGACTTGCTCAATTTAGAAGTCTTTACTTCTAGTAGAACAAGAGGTACTATTTATTGTTATATTTTTATTTTTATTCTTATTTTTTAACTTAAATTTATATTTTAGAACACAAGCTGACAAGTGTAGCAGATTGGAGAAAGGTTGGAAGTAGTACGAATGTTGTAGGATTTAGATTTTGTGATAGATTTGAGGAGGGGAAAGAGGGGTAGGTAGGTATAGGCGTAGGAGACTAATTTTATAGGTCCTATATATTTAGGAAATATATTATATTATATTATATATATATATATGTATTTATACTAGTATATCTATATATGTAGTATATTATATATTATATTATATACGTAATATACATATGTATGTATACATACATATATTTAATGATTGGTTTAATGGGTTGACAAATATACGAGTAATATATAATTCTAAACTTTGTTTGGAATATAGTAATTTGTTTGATTAGATGTGTTTGAATGTGATACTTCGTTGGTCGTTATTGATTAAACTACCAAAAATCATGGCTTATTGATCTTGAATGATTTCTTCTGTGTATTTATTTTGTGTGTTTGTTATACTGTATTTAATGTTCTATTTTATTCGATATTTTTGTTGGTACCATTTTGAATATGTATTGATATCTTTTTGTACGTTTTTATATGGTTATGCCAAGTGAAAATTTTGTAATGTAGTACTATAAATGTAAGGCATAAAGTGTGGCTTGGAAAGGTTGAGTGAATTTTTGTAATGTATACAACTCACAACTATGTAAGCAGAAAATGGGTGCAATATTGGAGATTCAGCATCTTGAAATTAGATCAATAGTGGTATTTGTAACCATGAACAAATTTCGACATCAAAGGTAATTATTGAAATTAGAAATTGTTGTTTGATATGTTTAAATGAAATGTTACTAATGTTATTTTTATAACTAACGAGATTTTCAAAATATTTTGCAGGTTATACTTATTTTAGCAGACTTGCTCAATTTAGAAGTCTTTACTTCTAGTAGAACAAGAGGTATTTATTTTATTTTTATTTTTATTTTTTAACTTAAATTTCTATTTTAGAACACAGGTCTGACAAGTGTAGCAGATTGGAGAAAGGTTGGAAGTAGTACGAATGTTGTAGGATTTAGATTTTGTGATAATTTGAGGAGGGAAAGAGAGGGGTAGGTAGGTATAGGCGTAGGAGACTAATTTTATAGGTCCTATATATTTAGGAAATATATTATATTATATTATATTATATTATTATATTATATTATATTATATTATTTATTTATATTATTTATTTATTTATGTATATATTTTATATATATATTTATGTTATATTATTATATATATACATACGTAATATTCATATGCATGTATACATACATATATTTAATGATTGGTTTAATGGGTTGACAAATATACGAGTAATATATAATTCTAAACTTTGTTTGGAATATAGTAATTTGTTTGATTAGATGTGTTTGAATGTGATACTTCGTTGGTCGTTATTGATTAAACTACCAAAAATCATGGCTTATTGATCTTGAATGATTTCTTTTGTGTATTTATTTTGTGTGTTTGTTATACTGTATTTAATGTTCTATTTTATTCGATATTTTTGTTGGTACCATTTTGAATATGTATTGATATCTTTTTGTACGTTTTTATATGGTTATGCCAAGTGAAAATTTTGTAATGTAGTACTATAAATGTAAGGCATAAAGTGTGGCTTGGAAAGGTTGAGTGAATTTTTGTAATGTATACAACTCACAACTATGTAAGCAGAAGATGGGTGCAATATTGGAGATTCAGCATCTTGAAATTAGATCAATAGTGGTATTTGTAACCATGAACAAATTTCGACATCAAAGGTAATTATTGAAATTAGAAATTATTGTTTGATATGTTTAAATGAAATGTTACTAATGTTATTTTTATAACTAACGAGATTTTCAAAATATTTTGCAGGTTATACTTATTCTTAGCAGACTTGCTCAATTTAGAAGTCTTTACTTCTAGTAGAACAAGAAGTACTATTTATTGTTATATTTTCATTTTTATTTTATTTTTTAACTTAAATTTCTATTTTAGAACACAGGTCTGACAAGTGTAGCAGATTGGAGAAAGGTTGGAAGTAGTACGAATGTTGTAGGATTTAGATTTTGTGATAGATTTGAGGAGGGAAAGAGAGGGGTAGGTAGGTATAGGCGTAGGAGACTAATTTTATAGGTCTATATATTTAGGAAATATATTATATTATTATATTATATTATATTATTATATCTATATATGTATATATATATATATTATATATAATATACGTAATATACATATGCATGTATACATACATATATTTAATGATTGGTTTAATGGGTTGACAAATATACGAGTAATATATAATTCTAAACTTTGTTTGGAATATAGTAATTTGTTTGATTAGATGTGTTTGAATGTGATACTTCGTTGGTCGTTATTGATTAAACTACCAAAAATCATGGCTTTGTGATATTGATCTTGAATGATTTCTTCTGTGTATTTATTTTGTTAGTTTGTTATACTGTATTTAATGTTCTATTTTATTCGATATTTTTGTTGGTACAATTTTGAATATGTATTGATATTTTTTTGTACCGTTTTATATGGTTATGCCAAGTGAAAATTTTGTAATGTAGTACTATAAATGTAAGGCAGAAAGTGTTGCTTGGAAAGGTTGAGTGAATTTTTGTAATGTATATACTCACAACTATGTAAGCAGAAAATGGGTGCAATATAGGAGATTCAGCATCTTGAAATTAGATCAATAGTGGTATTTGTAACCATGAACAAATTTCGACATCAAAGGTAATTATTGAAATTAGAAATTGTTGTTTGATATGTATAATTGAAATGTTACTAATGTTATTTTTATAACTAACGAGATTTTCAAAATATTTTGCAGGTTATTCTTATTTTTAGCAGACTTGCTCAATTTAGAAGTCTTTACTTCTAGTAGAACAAGAGGTAATATTTATTGTTATATTTTCATTTTTATTTTTATTTTTTAACTTAAATTTCTATTTTAGAGCATAGGTCTGACAAGTGTAGCAGATTGGAGAAAGGTTGCAAGTAGTATGAATGTTGTAGGATTTAGATTTTGTGATAGATTTGAGGAGGGAAAGAGAGGGGTAGGTAGGTATAGGCGTAGGAGACTAATTTTATAGGTCCTATATATTTAGGAAATATATTATATTATATTATATTATATTATATTATATTATGTTATATTATATTATATTATATTATATGTTATATTATATTATATATACATATGTATTTATGTTATATTTTATTTTATATATATACATACGTAATATTCATATGCATGTATACATACATATATTTAATGATTGGTTTAATGGGTTGACAAATATACGAGTAATATATAATTGTAAACTTTGTTTGGAATATAGTAATTTGTTTGATTAGATGTGTTTGAATGTGATACTTCGTTGGTCGTTATTGATTAAACTACCAAAAATCATGGCTGTGATATTGATCTTGAATGATTTCTTCTGTGTATTTATTTTGTGAGTTTGTTATACTATATTTAATGTTCTATTTTATTCGATATTTTTGTTGGTACCATTTCGAATATGTATTGATATCTTTTTGTATGTTTTTATATGGTTATGTCAAGTGAAAATTTTGTAATGTAGTACTATAAATGTAAGGCATAAAGTGTGGCTTGGAAAGGTTGAGTGAATTTTTGTAATGTATAAAACTCACAACTATGTAAGCAGAAGATGGGTGCAATATTGAAGATTCAGCATCTTGAAATTAGATCAATAGTGGTATTTGTAACCATGAACAAATTTCGACATAAAAGGTAATTATTGAAATTAGAAATTGTTGTTTGATATGTTTAAATGAAATGTTACTAATGTTATTTTTATAACTAACGAGATTTTCAAAATATTTTGCAGGTTATACTTATTCTTAGCAGACTTGCTCAATTTAGAAGTCTTTACTTCTAGTAGAACAAGAGGTACTATTTATTGTTATATTTTTATTTTTATTCTTATTTTTTAACTTAAATTTATATTTTAGAACACAGGCTTGACAAGTGTAGCAGATTGGAGAAAGGTTGGAAGTAGTACGAATGTTGTAGGATTTAGCTTTTGTGATAGATTTGAGGAGGGAAAGAGGGGTAGGTAGGTATAGGCATAGGAGACTAATTTTATAGGTCCTATATATTTAGAAAATATATTATATTATATTATATATACATATGTATTTATACTGGTATATCTATATATGTAGTATATTATATATTATATTATATACGTAATATACATATCTATGTATACATACATATATTTAATGATTGGTTTAATGGGTTGACAAATATACGAGTAATATATAATTCTAAACTTTGTTTGGAATATAGTAATTTGTTTGATTAGATGTGTTTGAATGTGATACTTCGTTGGTCGTTATTGATTAAACTACCAAAAATCATGGCTTATTGATCTTGAATGATTTCTTCTGTGTATTTATTTTGTGTGTTTGTTATACTGTATTTAATGTTCTATTTTATTCGATATTTTTGTTGGTACAATTTTGAATATGTATTGATATTTTTTTGTACGTTTTTATATGGTTATGCCAAGTGAAAATTTTGTAATGTAGTACTATAAATGTAAGGCATAAAGTGTTGCTTGGAAAGGTTGAGTGAATTTTTGTAATGTATACAACTCACAACTATGTAAGCAGAAAATGGGTGCAATATTGGAGATTCAGCATCTTGAAATTAGATCAATAGTGGTATTTGTAACCATGAACAAATTTCGACATCAAAGGTAATTATTGAAATTAGAAATTGTTGTTTGATATGTATAATTGAAATGTTACTAATGTTATTTTTATAACTAACGAGATTTTCAAAATATTTTGCAGGTTATTCTTATTTTTAGCAGACTTGCTCAATTTAGAAGTCTTTACTTCTAGTAGAACAAGAGGTAATATTTATTGTTATATTTTCATTTTTATTTTTATTTTTTAACTTAAATTTCTATTTTAGAACATAGGTCTGACAAGTGTAGCAGATTGGAGAAAGGTTGGAAGTAGTACGAATGTTGTAGGATTTAGATTTTGTGATAAATTTGAGGAGGGAAAGAGAGGGGTAGGTAGGTATAGGCGTAGGAGACTAATTTTATAGGTTCTATATATTTAGGAAATATATTTATTTTATTATATTATATTATATTATATTATATTATATTATATTATATTATATTATATTATATTATATATATGTATTTATACTAGTATATCTATATATGTAGTATATTATATATTATAAATAATATACGTAATATTCATATGCATGTATACATACATATATTTAATGATTGGTTTAATGGTTTGACAAATATACGAGTAATATATAATTCTAAACTTTGTTTGGAATATAGTAATTTGTTTGATTAGATGTGTTTGAATGTGATACTTCGTTGGTCGTTATTGATTAAACTACCAAAAATCATGGCTTTGTGATATTGATCTTGAATGATTTCTTCTGTGTATTTATTTTGTGTGTTTGTTATACTGTATTTAATGTTCTATTTTATTCGTTATTTTTGTTGGTACCATTTCGAATATGTATTGATATCTTTTTGTACGTTTTTATATGGTTATGCCAAGTGAAAATTTTGTAATGTAGTACTATAAATGTAAGGCATAAAGTGTGGCTTGGAAAGGTTGAGTGAATTTTTGTAATGTATACAACTCACAACTATGTAAGCAGAAGATGGGTGCAATATTGGAGATTCAGCATCTTGAAATTAGATCAATAGTTCTATTTGTAACCATGAACAAATTTCCACATCAAAGGTAAATATTGAAATTAGAAATTGTTGTTTGATATGTTTAAATGAAATGTTACTAATGTTATTTTTATAACTAACGAGATTTTCAAAATATTTTGCAGGTTATACTTATTCTTAGCAGACTTGCTCAATTTAGAAGTCTTTACTTCTAGTAGAACAAGAGGTACTATTTATTGTTATATTTTTATTTTTATTCTTATTTTTTAACTTAAATTTCTATTTTAGAACACAGGCATGACAAGTGTAGCAGATTGGAGAAAGGTTGGAAGTAGTACGAATGTTGTAGGATTTAGCTTTTGTGATAGATTTGAGGAGGGAAAGAGAGGGGTAGGTAGGTATAGGCGTAGGAGACTAATTTTATAGGTCCTATTTATTTAGGAAATATATTATATTATATTATATATACATATGTATTAATACTAGTATATCTATATATGTAGTATATTATATATTATATTATATACGTAATATACATATCTATGTATACATACATATATTTAATGATTGGTTTAATGGGTTGACAAATATACGAGTAATATATAATTCTAAACTTTGTTTGGAATATAGTAATTTGTTTGATTAGATGTGTTTGAATGTGATACTTCGTTGGTCGTTATTGATTAAACTACCAAAAATCATGGCTTTGTGATATTGAATGATTTCTTCTATGTATTTATTTTGTGTGTTTGTTATACTGTATTTAATGTTCTATTTTATTCGATATTTTTGTTGGTACAATTTTGAATATGTATTGATATTTTTTTGTACGTTTTTATATAGTTATACTAAGTGAAAATTTTGTAATGTAGTACTATAAATGTTAGGCAGAAAGTGTTGCTTGGAAAGGTTGAGTGAATTTTTGTAATGTATACAACTCACAACTATGTAAGCAGAAAATGGGTGCAATATTGGAGATTCAGCATATTGAAATTAGATCAATAGTGGTATTAGTAACCATGAACAAATTTCAACATCAAAGGTAATTATTGAAATTAGAAATTGTTGTTTGATATGTTTAAATGAAATGTTACTAATGTTATTTTTATAACTAACGAGATTTTCAAAATATTTTGCAGGTTATACTTATTTTTAGCAGACTTGCTCAATTTAGAAGTCTTTACTTCTAGTAGAACAAGAGGTAATATTTATTGTTATATTTTCATTTTTATTTTTATTTTTTAACTTAAATTTCTATTTTAGAGCATAGGTCTGACAAGTGTAGCAGATTGGAGAAAGGTTGGAAGTAGTACGAATGTTGTAGGATTTAGATTTTGTGATAAATTTGAGGAGGGAAAGAGAGGGGTAGGTAGGTATAGGCGTAGGAGACTAATTTTATAGGTCCTATATATTTAGGAAATATATTATATTATATTATATTATATTATATTATATTATATTATATTATATTATATATACATACATATGTATTTATGTTACTAATGTTATTTTTATATTATATATACATACGTAATATCATATGCATGTATACATACATATATTTAATGATTGGTTTAATGGGTTGACAAATATACGAGTAATATATAATTCTAAACTTTGTTTGGAATATAGTAATTTGTTTGATTAGATGTGTTTGAATGTGATACTTCGTTGGTCGTTATTGATTAAACTACCAAAAATCATGGCTTTGTGATATTGATCTTGAATGATTTCTTCTGTGTATTTATTTTTGTGTTTGTTATACTATATTTAATGTTCTATTTTATTCGATATTTTTGTTGGTACCATTTTGAATATGTATTGATATCTTTTTGTACGTTTTTATATGGTTATGCCAAGTGAAAATTTTGTAATGTAGTACTATAAATGTAAGGCATAAAGTGTGGCTTGGAAAGGTTGCGTGAATTTTTGTAATGTATACAACTCACAACTATGTAAGCAGAAGATGGGTGCAATATTGAAGATTCAGCATCTTGAAATTGATCAATAGTGGTATTTGTAACCATGAACAAATTTCGACATCAAAGGTAATTATTGAAATTAGAAATTATTGTTTGATATGTTTAAATGAAATTTTACTAATGTTATTTTTATAACTAACGAGATTTTCAAAATATTTTGCAGGTTATACTTATTCTTAGCAGACTTGCTCAATTTAGAAGTCTTTACTTCTAGTAGAACAAGAGGTACTATTTATTGTTATATTTTTATTTTTATTCTTATTTTTTAACTTAAATTTCTATTTTAGAACACAGGCTGACAAGTGTAGCAGATTGGAGAAAGGTTGGAAGTAGTACGAATGTTGTAGGATTTAGATTTTGTGATAGATTTGAGGAGGGAAAGAGAGGGGTAGGTAGGTATAGGCGTAGGAGACTAATTTTATAGGTCCTATATATTTAGGAAATATATTATATTATATTATATTATATATACATATGTATTTATACTAGTATATCTATATATGTAGTATATTATATATTATATTATATACGTAATATACATATCTATGTATACATACATATATTTAATGATTGGTTTAATGGGTTGACAAATATACGAGTAATATATAATTCTAAACTTTGTTTGGAATATAGTAATTTGTTTGATTAGATGTGTTTGAATGTGATACTTCGTTGGTCGTTATTGATTAAACTACCAAAAATCATGGCTTATTGATCTTGAATGATTTCTTCTGTGTATTTATTTTGTGTGTTTGTTATACTGTATTTAATGTTCTATTTTATTCGATATTTTTGTTGGTACAATTTTGAATATGTATTGATATTTTTTTGTACGTTTTTATATGGTTATGCCAAGTGAAAATTTTGTAATGTAGTACTATAAATGTAAGGCATAAAGTGTTGCTTGGAAAGGTTGAGTGAATTTTTGTAATGTATACAACTCACAACTATGTAAGCAGAAAATGGGTGCAATATTGGAGATTCAGCATCTTGAAATTAGATCAATAGTGGTATTTGTAACCATGAACAAATTTCGACATCAAAGGTAATTATTGAAATTAGAAATTGTTGTTTGATATGTTTAAATGAAATGTTACTAATGTTATTTTTATAACTAACGAGATTTTCAAAATATTTTGCAGGTTATACTTATTTTTAGCAGACTTGCTCAATTTAGAAGTCTTTACTTCTAGTAGAACAAGAGGTACTATTTATTGTTATATTTTCATTTTTATTTTTATTTTTTAACTTAAATTTCTATTTTAGAGCATAGGTCTGACAAGTGTAGCAGATTGGAGAAAGGTTGGAAGTAGTACGAATGTTGTAGGATTTAGATTTTGTGATAAATTTGAGGAGGGAAAGAGAGGGGTAGGTAGGTATAGGCGTAGGAGACTAATTTTATAGGTCCTATATATTTAGGAAATATATTATATTATATTATATTATATATATTATGTTATTTATATATGCATATGCATTTATGTTACTAATGTAGTATTTTATATATTATATTATATACGTAATATTCATATGCATGTATACATACATATATTTAATGATTGGTTTAATGGGTTGACAAATATACGAGTAATATATAATTCTAAACTTTGTTTGGAATATAGTAATTTGTTTGATTAGATGTGTTTGAATGTGATACTTCGTTGGTCGTTATTGATTAAACTACCAAAAATCATGGCTTATTGATCTTGAATGATTTCTTCTGTGTATTTATTTTGTGTGTTTGTTATACTGTATTTAATGTTCTATTTTATTCGATATTTTTGTTGGTACAATTTTGAATATGTATTGATATTTTTTTGTACGTTTTTATATGGTTATGCCAAGTGAAAATTTTGTAATGTAGTACTATAAATGTAAGGCAGAAAGTGTTGCTTGGAAAGGTTGAGTGAATTTTTGTAATGTATACAACTCACAACTATGTAAGCAGAAAATGGGTGCAATATTGGAGATTCAGCATCTTGAAATTAGATCAATAGTGGTATTTGTAACCATGAACAAATTTCGACATCAAAGGTAATTATTGAAATTAGAAATTGTTGTTTGATATGTTTAAATTAAATGTTACTAATGTTATTTTTATAACTAACGAGATTTTCAAAATATTTTGCAGGTTATACTTATTTTTAGCAGACTTGCTCAATTTAGAAGTCTTTACTTCTAGTAGAACAAGAGGTAATATTTATTGTTATATTTTTATTTTTATTTTTATTTTTTAACTTAAATTTCTATTTTAGAGCATAGGTCTGACAAGTGTAGCAGATTGGAGAAAGGTTGGAAGTAGTACGAATGTTGTAGGATTTAGATTTTGTGATAAATTTGAGGAGGGAAAGAGAGGGGTAGGTAGGTATAGGCGTAGGAGACTAATTTTATAGGTCCTATATATTTAGGAAATATATTATATTATATTATGTTATATTATATTATATTATATTATATTATATTTATTATATATACATATGTATTTATGTTACTAATGTTATTTTTATATTATATATACATACGTAATATTCATATGCATGTATACATACATATATTTAATGATTGGTTTAATGGGTTGACAAATATACGAGTAATATATAATTCTAAACTTTGTTTGGAATATAGTAATTTGTTTGATTAGATGTGTTTGAATGTGATACTTCGTTGGTCGTTATTGATTAAACTACCAAAAATCATGGCTTTGTGATATTGATCTTGAATGATTTCTTCTGTGTATTTATTTTGTTGTTTGTTATACTGTATTTAATGTTCTATTTTATTCGATATTTTTGTTGGTACCATTTCGAATATGTATTGATATCTTTTTGTATGTTTTTATATGGTTATGTCAAGTGAAAATTTTGTAATGTAGTACTATAAATGTAAGGCATAAAGTGTGGCTTGGAAAGGTTGAGTGAATTTTTGTAATGTATAAAACTCACAACTATGTAAGCAGAAGATGGGTGCAATATTGAAGATTCAGCATCTTGAAATTGAATCAATAGTGGTATTTGTAACCATGAACAAATTTCGACATAAAAGGTAATTATTGAAATTAGAAATTGTTGTTTGATATGTTTAAATGAAATGTTACTAATGTTATTTTTATAACTAACGAGATTTTCAAAATATTTTGCAGGTTATACTTATTCTTAGCAGACTTGCTCAATTTAGAAGTCTTTACTTCTAGTAGAACAAGAGGTACTATTTATTGTTATATTTTTATTTTTATTCTTATTTTTTAACTTAAATTTATATTTTAGAACACAGGCTGACAAGTGTAGCAGATTGGAGAAAGGTTGGAAGTAGTACGAATGTTGTAGGATTTAGCTTTTGTGATAGATTTGAGGAGGGAAAGAGAGGGGTAGGTAGGTATAGGCGTAGGAGACTAATTTTATAGGTCCTATTTATTTAGGAAATATATTATATTATATTATATATACATATGTATTTATACTAGTATATCTATATATGTAGTATATTATATATATATATATACGTAATATACATATCTATGTATACATACATATATTTAATGATTGGTTTAATGGGTTGACAAATATACGAGTAATATATAATTCTAAACTTTGTTTGGAATATAGTAATTTGTTTGATTAGATGTGTTTGAATGTGATACTTCGTTGGTCGTTATTGATTAAACTACCAAAAATCATGGCTTATTGATCTTGAATGATTTCTTCTGTGTATTTATTTTGTGTGTTTGTTATACTGTATTTAATGTTCTATTTTATTCGATATTTTTGTTGGTACAATTTTGAATATGTATTGATATTTTTTTGTACGTTTTTATATGGTTATGCCAAGTGAAAATTTTGTAATGTAGTACTATAAATGTAAGGCAGAAAGTGTTGCTTGGAAAGGTTGAGTGAATTTTTGTAATGTATACAACTCACAACTATGTAAGCAGAAAATGGGTGCAATATTGGAGATTCAGCATCTTGAAATTAGATCAATAGTGGTATTTGTAACCATGAACAAATTTCGACATCAAAGGTAATTATTGAAATTAGAAATTGTTGTTTGATATGTTTAAATTAAATGTTACTAATGTTATTTTTATAACTAACGAGATTTTCAAAATATTTTGCAGGTTATACTTATTTTTAGCAGACTTGCTCAATTTAGAAGTCTTTACTTCTAGTAGAACAAGAGGTAATATTTATTGTTATATTTTCATTTTTATTTTTATTTTTTAACTTAAATTTCTATTTTAGAGCATAGGTCTGACAAGTGTAGCAGATTGGAGAAAGGTTGGAAGTAGTACGAATGTTGTAGGATTTAGATTTTGTGATAAATTTGAGGAGGGAAAGAGAGGGGTAGGTAGGTATAGGCGTAGGAGACTAATTTTATAGGTCCTATATATTTAGGAAATATATTATATTATATTATGTTATATTATATTATATTATATTATATATACATATGTATTTATGTTACTAATGTTATTTTTATATTATATATACATACGTAATATTCATATGCATGTATACATACATATATTTAATGATTGGTTTAATGGGTTGACAAATATACGAGTAATATATAATTCTAAACTTTGTTTGGAATATAGTAATTTGTTTGATTAGATGTGTTTGAATGTGATACTTCGTTGGTCGTTATTGATTAAACTACCAAAAATCATGGCTTTGTGATATTGATCTTGAATGATTTCTTCTGTGTATTTATTTTGTTAGTTTGTTATACTATATTTAATGTTCTATTTTATTCGTTATTTTTGTTGGTACCATTTCGAATATGTATTGATATCTTTTTGTACGTTTTTATATGGTTATGCCAAGTGAAAATTTTGTAATGTAGTACTATAAATGTAAGGCATAAAGTGTGGCTTGGAAAGGTTGCGTGAATTTTTGTAATGTATACAACTCACAACTATGTAAGCAGAAGATGGGTGCAATATTGAAGATTCAGCATCTTGAAATTGAATCAATAGTGGTATTTGTAACCACGAACAAATTTCGACATCAAAGGTAATTATTGAAATTAAAAATTGTTGTTTGATATGTTTAAATGAAATGTTACTAATGTTATTTTTATAACTAACGAGATTTTCAAAATATTTTGCAGGTTATACTTATTCTTAGCAGACTTGCTCAATTTAGAAGTCTTTACTTCTAGTAGAACAAGAGGTACTATTTATTGTTATATTTTTATTTTTATTCTTATTTTTTAACTTAAATTTCTATTTTAGAACACAAGCATGACAAGTGTAGCAGATTGGAGAAAGGTTGGAAGTAGTACGAATGTTGTAGGATTTAGCTTTTGTGATAGATTTGAGGAGGGAAAGAGAGGGGTAGGTAGGTATAGGCATAGGAGACTAATTTTATAGGTCCTATTTATTTAGGAAATATATTATATTATATTATATATACATATGTATTTATACTAGTATATCTATATATGTAGTATATTATATATTATATTATATACGTAATATACATATCTATGTATACATACATATATTTAATGATTGGTTTAATGGGTTGACAAATATACGAGTAATATATAATTCTAAACTTTGTTTGGAATATAGTAATTTGTTTGATTAGATGTGTTTGAATGTGATACTTCGTTGGTCGTTATTGATTAAACTACCAAAAATCATGGCTTATTGATCTTGAATGATTTCTTCTGTGTATTTATTTTGTGTGTTTGTTATACTGTATTTAATGTTCTATTTTATTCGATATTTTTGTTGGTACAATTTTGAATATGTATTGATATTTTTTTGTACGTTTTTATATGGTTATGCCAAGTGAAAATTTTGTAATGTAGTACTATAAATGTAAGGCAGAAAGTGTTGCTTGGAAAGGTTGAGTGAATTTTTGTAATGTATACAACTCACAACTATGTAAGCAGAAAATGGGTGCAATATTGGAGATTCAGCATCTTGAAATTAGATCAATAGTGGTATTTGTAACCATGAACAAATTTCGACATCAAAGGTAATTATTGAAATTAGAAATTGTTGTTTGATATGTTTAAATTAAATTTTACTAATGTTATTTTTATAACTAACGAGATTTTCAAAATATTTTGCAGGTTATACTTATTTTTAGCAGACTTGCTCAATTTAGAAGTCTTTACTTCTAGTAGAACAAGAGGTAATATTTATTGTTATATTTTCATTTTTATTTTTATTTTTTAACTTAAATTTCTATTTTAGAGCATAGGTCTGACAAGTGTAGCAGATTGGAGAAAGGTTGAAAGTAGTAAGAATGTTGTAGGATTTAGATTTTGTCATAAATTTGAGGAGGGAAAGAGTGGGGTAGGTAGGTATAGGCGTAGGAGACTAATTTTATAGGTCCTATATATTTAGGAAATATATTATATTATATTATATTATATTATATTATATTATATTATATATACATATGTATTTATGTTACTAAGGTTATTTTTATATTATATATACATACGTAATATTCATATGCATGTATACATACATATATTTAATGATTGGTTTAATGGGTTGACAAATATACGAGTAATATATAATTCTAAACTTTGTTTGGAATATAGTAATTTGTTTGATTAGATGTGTTTGAATGTGATACTTCGTTGGTCGTTATTGATTAAACTACCAAAAATCATGGCTTTGTGATATTGATCTTGAATGATTTCTTCTGTGTATTTATTTTGTTAGTTTGTTATACTATATTTAATGTTCTATTTTATTCGTTATTTTTGTTGGTACCATTTCGAATATGTATTGATATCTTTTTGTACGTTTTTATATGGTTATGCCAAGTGAAAATTTTGTAATGTAGTACTATAAATGTAAGGCATAAAGTGTGGCTTGGAAAGGTTGCGTGAATTTTTGTAATGTATACAACTCACAACTATGTAAGCAGAAGATGGGTGCAATATTGAAGATTCAGCATCTTGAAATTGAATCAATAGTGGTATTTGTAACCACGAACAAATTTCGACATCAAAGGTAATTATTGAAATTAGAAATTGTTGTTTGATATGTTTAAATGAAATGTTACTAATGTTATTTTTATAACTAACGAGATTTTCAAAATATTTTGCAGGTTATACTTATTCTTAGCAGACTTGCTCAATTTAGAAGTCTTTACTTCTAGTAGAACAAGAGGTACTATTTATTGTTATATTTTTATTTTTATTCTTATTTTTTAACTTAAATTTCTATTTTAGAACACAGGCATGACAAGTGTAGCAGATTGGAGAAAGGTTGGAAGTAGTACGAATGTTGTAGGATTTAGCTTTTGTGATAGATTTGAGGAGGGAAAGAGAGGGGTAGGTAGGTATAGGCATAGGAGACTAATTTTATAGGTCCTATTTATTTAGGAAATATATTATATTATATTATATATACATATGTATTTATACTAGTATATCTATATATGTAGTATATTATATATTATATTATATACGTAATATACATATCTATGTATACATACATATATTTAATGATTGGTTTAATGGGTTGACAAATATACGAGTAATATATAATTCTAAACTTTGTTTGGAATATAGTAATTTGTTTGATTAGATGTGTTTGAATGTGATACTTCTTTGGTCGTTATTGATTAAACTACCAAAAATCATGGCTTATTGATCTTGAATGATTTCTTCTGTGTATTTATTTGGTGTGTTTGTTATACTGTATTTAATGTTCTATTTTATTCGATATTTTTGTTGGTACAATTTTGAATATGTATTGATATTTTTTTGTACGTTTTTATATGGTTATGCCAAGTGAAAATTTTGTAATGTAGTACTATAAATGTAAGGCAGAAAGTGTTGCTTGGAAAGGTTGAGTGAATTTTTGTAATGTATACAACTCACAACTATGTAAGCAGAAAATGGGTGCAATATTGGAGATTCAGCATCTTGAAATTAGATCAATAGTGGTATTTGTAACCATGAACAAATTTCGACATCAAAGGTAATTATTGAAATTAGAAATTGTTGTTTGATATGTTTAAATTAAATGTTACTAATGTTATTTTTATAACTAACGAGATTTTCAAAATATTTTGCAGGTTATACTTATTTTTAGCAGACTTGCTCAATTTAGAAGTCTTTACTTCTAGTAGAACAAGAGGTAATTATTGTTATATTTTCATTTTTATTTTTATTTTTTAACTTAAATTTCTATTTTAGAGCATAGGTCTGACAAGTGTAGCAGATTGGAGAAAGGTTGGAAGTAGTACGAATGTTGTAGGATTTAGATTTTGTGATAAATTTGAGGAGGGAAAGAGGGGTAGGTAGGTATAGGCGTAGGAGACTAATTTTATAGGTCCTATATATTTAGGAAATATATTATATTATATTATGTTATATTATATTATATTATATTATATTATATTATATTATATTATATTATATTATATTATATATACATATGTATTTATGTTACTAATGTTATTTTTATATTATATATACATACGTAATATTCATTTGCATGTATACATACATATATTTAATGTTTGGTTTAATGGGTTGACAAATATACGAGTAATATATAATTCTAAACTTTGTTTGGAATATAGTAATTTGTTTGATTAGATGTGTTTGAATGTGATACTTCGTTGGTCGTTATTGATTAAACTACCAAAAATCATGGCTTTGTGATATTGATCTTGAATGATTTCTTCTGTGTATTTATTTTGTTAGTTTGTTATACTATATTTAATGTTCTATTTTATTCGTTATTTTTGTTGGTACCATTTCGAATATGTATTGATATCTTTTTATACGTTTTTATATGGTTATGCCAAGTGAAAATTTTGTAATGTAGTACTATAAATGTAAGGCATAAAGTGTGGCTTGGAAAGGTTGCGTGAATTTTTGTAATGTATACAACTCACAACTATGTAAGTAAAAGATGGGTGCAATATTGGAGATTCAGCATCTTGAAATTGGATCAATAGTGGTATTTGTAACCATGAACAAATTTCGTTATCAAAGGTAAATATTGAAATTAGAAATTGTTGTTTGGTATGTTTAAATGAAATTTTACTAATGTTATTTTTATAAATAACGAGATTTTCAAAATATTTTGCAGGTTATAATTATTCTTAGCAGACTTGCTTAATTTCGAAATCTTTACTACTAGTAGAACAAGAGGTACTATTTATTGTTATATTTTCATTTTTATTCTTATTTTTGAACTTAAATTTCTATTTTAGAACACAGGTCTGACAAGTGTAGCAGATTGGAGAAAGGTTGGAAGTAGTACGAATGTTGTAGGATTTAGATTTTGTGATAGATTTGAGGAGAGAAAGAGAGGGGTAGGTAGGTATAGGCGTAGGAGACTAATTTTATAGGTCCTATATATTTAGGAAATATATTATATTATATTATATTATATTATATTATATATACATATGTATTTATACTAGTATATCTATATATGTAGTATATTATATATTATATTATATACGTAATATACATATGTATGTATACATACATATATTTAATGATTGGTTTAATGGGTTGACAAATATACGGGTAATATATAATTCTAAACTTTGTTTGGAATATAGTAATTTGTTTGATTAGATGTGTTTGAATGTGATACTTCGTTGGTCGTTATTGATTAAACTACCAAAAATCATGGCTTAGTGATATTGATCTTGAATGATTTCTTCTGTGTATTTATTTTGTGTGTTTGTTATACTGTATTTAATGTTCTATTTTATTCTATATTTTTGTTGGTACAATTTTGAATATGTATTGATATCTTTTTATAATGTATACAACTCACAACTATGTAAGCAAAAGACGGGTTCAATATTGGAGATTCAGCATCTTCAAATTAGATCAATAGTGGTATTTGTAACCATGAACAAATTTTGACATCAATGGTAATTATTGAAATTTGAAATTGTTGTTTGATATGTTTAAATGAAATGTTACTAATGTTATTTTTATAACTAATGAGATTTTCAAAATATTTTGCAGGTTATACTTATTATTAGCAGACTTGCTCAATTTAGAAGTCTTTACTTCTAGTAGAACAAGAGGTACTATTTATTGTTATATTTATATTTTTATTCTTATTTTGAAACTTAAAATTCTATTTTAGAACACTAGTCTGACAAGTGTAGCAGATTGGAGAAAGGTTGGAAGTAGTACGAATGTTGTAGGATTTAGATTTTGTGATAGATTTGAGGAGGGAAAGAGAGGGGTAGGTGGGTATAGGCGTAGGAGACTAATTTTATAGGTCCTATATATTTAGGAAATATATTATATTATATTATATTATATTATATTATATTATATTATATTATATTATATATACATATGTATTTACACTAGTATATCTATATATGTAGTATATTATATATTATATTATATACGTAATATACGTATGTATGTGTACATACATATATTTAATGATTGGTTTAATGGGTTGACAAATATACGAGTAATATATAATTCTAAACTTTGTTTGGAATATAGTAATTTGTTTGATTAGATGTTTTTGAATGTGATACTTCGTTGGTCGTTATTGATTAAACTAGCAAAAATCATGGCTTAGTGATATTGATCTTGAATGATTTCTTCTGTGTATTTATTGTGTGTTAGTTATACTGTATTTAATGTTCTATTTTATTTTATATTTTTGTTGGTACCATTTTGAATATTTATTGATATCTTTTTGTACGTTTTTATATGGTTATGCCAAGTGAAAATTTTGTAATGTAGTACTATAAATGTAAGGCATAAAGTGTGGCTCGGAAAGGTTGAGTGAATTTTTATAATGTATACAACTCACAACTATGTAAGCAAAAGACGGGTGCAATATTGGAGATTCAGCATCTTGAAATTAGATCAATAGTGGTATTTGTAATCATGAACCAATTTTGACATCAAAGGTAATTATTGAAATTAGAAATTGTTGTTTGATATATTTAAATAAATGTTACTAATGTTATTTTTATAACTAACGAGATTTTCAAAATATTTTGCAGGTTATACTTATACTTAGCTGACTTGCTCAATTTAGAAGTCTTTACTTCTAGTAGAACAAGAGGTACTATTTATTGTTATATTTTCATTTTTATTCTTATTTTTGAACTTAAATTTCTATTTTAGAACACAGGTCTGACAAGTGTAGCAGATTGGAGAAAGGTTGGAAGTAGTATGAATGTTGTAGGATTTAGATTTTGTGATGGATTTGAGGAGGGAAAGAGAGGGGTAGGTAGGTATAGGCGTAGGCGACTAATTTTATAGGTCCTATATATTTAGGAAATATATTATATTATATTATATTATATTATATATACATATGTATTTATACTAGTATATCTATATATATAGTATATTATATATTATTAATAATATACGTAATATATTATATATTATAAATAATATACGTAATATTCACATGTATGTATACATACATATATTTAATGATTGGTTTAATGGGTTGACAAATATACGAGTAATATTTAATTCTAAACTTTGTTTGGAATATAGTAATTTGTTTGATTAGATATGTTTGAATGTGATACTTTGTTGGTCGTTATTGATTAAATTACCAAAAATCATGGCTTAGTGATATTGATCTTGAATGATTTCTTCTGTGTATTTATTTTGTGTGTTTGTTATACTGTATTTAATGATCTATTTTATTCTATATTTTTGTTGGTACCATTTTGAATATGTATTGATATCATTTTGTACGTTTTTATATGGTTATGCCACGTTAAAATTTTGTAATGTAGTACTATAAATGTAAGTACTATAAATGTAAGGCATAAAGTGTGGCTTGGAAAAGTTGAGTGAATTTTTGTAATGTATACAACTTACAACTATGTAAGCAGAAGATGGGTGCAATATTGGAGATTCAGCATCTTGAAATTAGATCAATAGTGGTATTTGTAACCATGAACAAATTTCGACATCAAAGGTAAATATTGAAATTAGAAATTGTTGTTTGATATGTTTAAATGAAATGTTACTAATGTTATTTTTATTACTAACGAGATTTTCAAAATATTTTGCAGGTTATAATTATTCTTAGCAGACTTGCTTAATTTAAAAGTCTTTACTGCTAGTAGAACAAGAGGTACTATTTATTGTTATATTTTCATTTTTATTCTTATTTTTTAACTTAAATTTCTATTTTAGAACACAAGTCTGACAAGTGTAGCAGATTGGAGAAATGTTGGAAGTAGTACGAATGTTGTAGGATTTAGATTTTGTGATAGATTTGAGGAGGGAAAGAGAGGGGTAGGTAGGTATAGGCGTAGGAGACTAATTTTTAGGTCCTATATATTTAGGAAATATATTATATTATATTATATATACATATGTATTTACACTAGTATGTCTATATATGTAGTATATTATATATTATATTATATACGTAATATACGTATGTATGTATACGTACATATATTTAATGATTGGTTTAATGGGTTGACAAATATACGAGTAATATATAATTCTAAACTTTGTTTGGAATATAGTAATTTCTTTGATTAGATGTGTTTGAATGTGATACTTTGTTGGTCGTTATTGATTAAACTACCAAAAATCATGGCTTAGTGATATTGATCTTGAATGATTTCTTCTGTGTATTTATTTTGTGTGTTTGTTATACTGTATTTAATGTTCTATTTTATTCGATATTAGCAATTAAAGAAACCAATAGATTTGGTAAATCAAGGATATATTTTCAAGTCAAACTAAAATACTTTAAATAAAGGAACAAGGAGATTAATAAGGATAAGACCCAATAGTTTCTGTAAGTCTCCTTTTCAAAATAGAATACCAAAATGTCACAAACTAATGTGGGCTCCACTAAGCAAGATAAAATCCTTAAATAAATAAGCACCCACGAAATACTCTGATGAAATAGATGAACCAATTTGGGCCAGCTGGAATAAATAACAAAAGATCATAACCAACATACCTTAATAAACTCCAGTTCAAATATTCCTTGATAAACTCCAATTCAAATCCTCTAAATCAAATCTTCCTTAGTAGACTCCAAATCAAATCTTCCTTAATAGACTCCAAATCAAATCTTCCTTAATAAACTCCAATTCAAATTTTTCTTAATAATCTCCAAACCATGTAATAACCATATCCCATGCATATTAGATATAATATTATAAACCATAAACCATGCATATTAATTTTAATATTATAAAACATTTATAAACCATAATCCATGCATATTTAATAATATTATAACAAACCATGAACCATGTACACGTCTAATATACTTAAATTAGTCATCATTCAAAACATCATAAAATCAAAAACCAACAATTTCTATTTTAGAACACAGGTCTGACAAGTGTAGCAGATTGGAGAAATGTTGGAAGTAATACGAATGTTGTAGGATTTAGATTTTGTGATAGATTTGAGGAGGGAAAGAGAGGGGTGCAAATTTTTTTAGAAGCTTATGTATTTATATGTATAAAAAAAATAAAAAAAATAAAAAGATTAGTGATATTATGCATTAAAAATAATATGTTAAAAAATATTAAATATGATAGTATAATTGATGATTTTGCATCTAAAAGTGCAACAAGAAGACATTTGAAATAATGTTTTGTGGTTTAGATTTCATTGAGCAAAACTAAAGAAATACCCACTGTAGTTGGTAGGTTTTATTGATTACACCATTGAACTTTTAATTTTTAAAAATACACCACTAAACTAATTATTATTTTAAAATTGGGTCATTCCGTTAAAAAAAATAAACGAACGTTAATTTTTTATCTATAAAACTAATTAATTACCCATTGTAGTTGGCACATTTTACTAATTACACCATTGAACTTTTAATTTTTCAAATTACCTCATCAAACTAATTAAAAATAATTATTCTAAATATTTTTTAAAATAATTACTATTTGAAGTAAAAAATGTTAGAAATTTTTTTTTATTCATAAAATGAGTAGAGTTTCATAAACTATATATTCAAAAAAATTAAAATGATTTTAAATTAAATTAATGTTTACTTAATTTTTTAACAGAATGATTTATTCTTAATATTAGAATTTTTAAAAAAAAACTAAAAATAGAAATTAAAATAAAAAGACAGTAAAAGATAAATAAAAAAATTGATTCAATTTTTTCAAAAAAGAAATTAATAATTTTTATAAATAAATATTATTTTCAAGAAAAAAATTGAAAAATTATTCATATTTTAAAAAAATGAGTAAAATTTAATAAAACATAGATTCAAAATAATAAACTTTATTTTCAAAAGGAAAAAAAAGATTTTTTTTTAAATCAGTAAGGTTTCATAAAATTTTAATTTTTTTAAATCTATATTTTATGAAACTTTACCCATTCTATGAAAAAAAAATTAGAGTTTCTAATATTTTTTACTGAAAATAATAATTATTTTTTAAAATATTTAAAATAATTATTTTTAATTAGTTTAATGGGATAATTTGAAAAATTAAAAGTTCAATAGTGTAATCAGTAAAACATGCCAACTACTGTGGGTATTTCATTAGTTTTATCGATTTCATTGATATTTTTATTTTGTAGGTACATGTGATGATTCTTTGCTTCGATGACATTTTAAAGTGTTCTTCCTTATCTTTTGTAAATTCTTATAATTTTAATAAAAATAATTTGTTGATAATTTATTTATTTAATTTTTATAAAGGGGCACACTTAAAATTTTTTGCCCTGGGCCTTAAAAAACGCAAGACCGACTCTGAATACTATAAATGTACGACATAGAGTGTGGCTTGGAAAGGTTGAGTGAATTTTTATAATGTATACAACTCATAACTATGTAAACAAAAGATGGGTACAATATAGGAGATTCAACTTCTTGAAATTAGATCAATAGTGGTACGTATTTGTAACCATGAACAAATTTTGACATCAAAGGTAATTACTAAAATTAGAAATTGTTGTTTGATATGTTTAAACGATATTGTACAAATGTTATTTTTATAACTAACGAGATTTTCAAAATATTTTGCAGGTTATACTGATTCTTAGCAGACTTGCTCAATTTAGAAATCTTTACTTCTAGTAGAACAAGATGTACTATTTATTGTTATATTTTCTTTTTTCTTTTTATTTTTTAACTTAAATTTCTATTTTAGAACACAGGTTTGACAAGAGTAGAAGATTGGAGAAAGGTAGGAAGTAGTACGAATGTCGTAGGAGGATTTAGATTTTGTGATATATTTGAGGAGGGAAAGAGTGGGGAAAGTAGGTATAGGCTTAGGAGACTAATTTTATTTTATTTTATATTTTATTATTTTATTTTATATTATATGTAGTATATTATAAATTATATTATATACGTAATATACATATGATGTATACATACATATATTTAATGACTGATTTAATGGGTTGACCAATATACGAGTAATATATAATTCTAAACTTTGTTCGGAATATAGTAATTTGTTTGATTAGATTTGCTTGTATGTGATACTTCATTGGTTCTTATTGATTAAACTACCAAAAATCATGTCTTAGTGATATTGATCTTGAATGAATTCTTCCGTGTATCTATTTAGTGTGTTTATTATACTGTATTTAATATTCTATTTTATTCTATATTTTTGTTGGCACCATTTTGAATATGTATTGATATCTTTTTGTACATTTTTATATGGTTGTGCCAAGTGAAAATTTTGTAATGTAGTACTATAAATGTAAGGCATAGAGTGTTGCTTGGAAAGGTTGAGTGAATTTTTGTAATGTATACAGCTCACAACTATGTAAACAAAAGTTGGGTACAATATAGGAGATTCAGCTTCTTAAAATTTGATCAATGGTGGTATTTGTAACCATGATCAAATTTTGACATAAAAGGTAATAATTGAAATTAGAATTTTTTGTTTGATATGTTTAAATGATATTGTGTTAATGTTATTTTTATAACAAACGAGATTTTCAAAATATTTTGCAGGTTATACTGATTCTTAGCAGACTTGCTCAATTTATAAGTCTTTACTTCTAGTAGAACAAGAGCTACTATTTATTGGTATATTTTCTTTTTTATTCTTATTTTTTAACTTAAATTTCTTTTTTAGAACACATGTTTGACAAAGTAAAAACCTTATTGGAGAAAGGTGGGAGGTAGTACGGATGATGTAGGATTTAGATTTTGTGATAGATTTGAGGAGCGAAAGAGAGGGGTAAGTAGGTATAAACGTAGGAGAATAATTATTTAAGTCCTAAATATTTAGGATATATATATATATATATATATATATATATATATATTATTTTATATTATATTATATTATATATGTAATATACATATGTATTTATATGAGTATATCTATATATGTAGTATATTATATACGTAATATACATATGTACGTATACATACATATATTTAATGATTGGTTTTATAGGTTGATCAATATACGAGTAAAATATAATTCTAACCTTTGTTTGGAATATAGTAATTTGTTTGATGAAATGAAAGTATTCAATTTTTTGATAATTGTTATTCTATTTAGTAAATGGTTAAATTGATAAAAGGTTAAAGTTAAGGGTGATATTTGAAAATTTTGCAAAGTAAACAAGTTGATATAAAATATTCGTTGTGTCGGGGAATATTCGATTGGTCAGGAAATATTCGTTTTAACAAGGAATATTCGTACGACGGCACAATCATTGGTGGACCCCACAACGAAGGTACTATTGTAGTTAAAAAATGACTGAAATATTTTTAAACTGTTGAACTATCCGGTAGTAAAAGTACAATTATACGCGTGGTTGCATAGTAGCACACGGTATTGATTATTGATGCTTATGTGAGAAGTCACTTAGTTATATTCAATTATTGCTACAGTAATTGCTGCATAGTATCTCACGTTATTTGATTCAATTATTGTCAATATTTTATATATTATTAAATCAATAATTGAGACGACAAAGTTATTTTACAATATTGACGATGTCTAGAAAGTTCTGTCAAGGAGAGGTTTGGTCACCTAATTGCACACAAATAGGGAGAAATTCTTATTGAAAAGCCCTTTTTTTTCTGGGAATGATCTGGTTGTTAAATATTGTGAGTTATAATAGTAATGATGAATAAGTTCGTATTAATTAAAGATGAAATTGATATTTTCATTGTGTTGGGATTATTAGTGTTATTAGAAATCGACATCTATTTCGATGATAATGGATGTCTGAAGGTTATATTGACCAATCGGGTAATTAATCGGATAAATGAGAAATTAATTGCTATTAGTTCACATGCATATAACTATTTGCTCACATGAATGAAACTATTGATTCACATGCATTACTATTAGGGGAGGTGGTGCAAGATTGATAATACTTGCATGACTAAATTAAAAATGGAGGTATAGATGAATGTACTATATTGTAATTATTTTTTTCACATGTATAGAACTATTTGTTCACATGTGTGTACTATTGATTCACATGATATACTATTAGGGGAGGTGGTGCAAGTTTGATAATACTTGCAGGACTAAATTAAAAATGAAGGAAAATATAAAGGTATTATACTGTAATATTTCGAGCCCCAAAACGTGCAATTATCGAAACTATATTTTTCTATAAATAGAAGTTTATTCTTCTTTCATTCTCACCAATTCACTAAGACTCACAAGAGCAATTATAGAGAGAGAACCTACAGAGAGAAAGAAGAAGAGAAGTGTGCTACTTCACTATTCCTGTATCCAGTCTTCTTCTGAGGTAAGGGGTACTATTTATTTCATATTCAGAAGAGATATTATTTTTCGTATTCGTATGGATATTATATTTATTCAATATTCGTATGAAATAATATTTTCATCCATACTCTGTAGTATGTAAGTAATATTATTTCGTTTCGTATTCCTACTTCTACACTCATTTTGTTGAAGTATTATTTTTATACTCCGTAAAATTAGTAGAATATCTTTGATATTTGCGTTTCATCCAGTATCTTTTCATGGAAATATTATTCTGAGCTTTCTTGATAATTATTGATCTTTTTATGCCGGAATACTATTTACGAGTTACTAGTCATGGATTACTATTTATGGTATTCACCCAGTTACTATTCACTCGAATATTATTCAATCGGATATTCGGACACTTTTCATGCCGGAGTACTATTCACGAGTTACTATTCACGGGTTACTATTCACCCAGTTACTATTCACTCGAATATTATTTACTTGGGTATTTGGGCACTTTTCATGCTGGGACACTATTCACGAGGTACTATTTCCGAAGTACTATTCACAGGATACTATTCACCTGAAAAATATATTTCTTTTCTGTCCAAATTATTTTTAATACATGAATATTATTCTTGAATTTTACTCCACAAAGCAGTATCATATTGACAATTTGAATATTTTTAAACTCTGGATAAATTTAAAGTCTTTAATATTTATCCTTGATTTCGTTTGATTAATGTTTATATCATTGTCATTATCTTTATGCTTATATTGTAATAAAAGTTATCTGTGACTTACATGCATAGATGGACTATTGATTGGTATGATTATGACCAGGGATCATTCGGTATAATCATGACCCGAAATGTTACAAATGATGTGGTAAAAGTCCTCATTGGCCCGTAGTGCATTGATGGACAGTTGTTGGTATGATTATGACCATGGATTATTTGGTATAATCATGACCATTGGTGAAAACACGAATATCCTTGGTCCGTAGTACATGGATAATTCGTGGTCGTGATACTAATGAATATCCTTAGCCGTAGTGCATGGATAATTCATGGATGTGATACTAACGAATATCCTTGGCCGTAGTACATGGATAATTCGGTGATGTATTGAACTGAGTCTCAGCGATAAAATATTGATAATAAACTTTTAATTCGTTGAAGATAGTAGATATCATGCTCTACTTGACTCTTCTAAAATACAGTTGTATGTCTTTGGCCTGTAGTGCAAAGATGAATTGTTAATGAATATCTTTGGCTTGTAGTACAAAGATGAATTTATTAATATGATTATGAACAGGAACTGTGATTTGGTATAACCATGATCTTTGATGTTTCAGGTAAAGACAAGTGATGAAAATTATCTTCGTCCTGGGTGCAAAGAGGAATTTAGAATCACAATTATGATTATGAGTTATTCACATGATTGTGGACATGAATTGTTGATTGATGTTACAGGGATAAAATATTGTTGGTGGACTTTTAACATGGAGAAGATAATAGACTTTATGGTCTATTTGACTCTTTTAATGGATTGCTCGTTCCGCTGCAACTATGGTTGAAAAGTTTTATCATCTACCATATGTTCTAAATCTCTGATTTATTACTGACGAAGGCTATTGATAATTTAATTATCTTTAGTCATGATATTCTTTACTGGGCTAGTTATGCTCACCCTTTTGCTTCACAATTCCTTTCAGTTAATAAGAGTGTAGCTGGGTCGAGCGGGGGTAACAGGGGATTAGAACAGTGGTCTATAGCTGTTGAGGTTCTCTCTAAACAGTATTGAAATAATTTTATTGAGAACTTTAGATAAGTGTGTTGTATTTTGTACATCATTTTATAGTTACATTTGGTGAATCAAATAGGGTGAGGCGAACCCAACTTTGGAAGGGTGTTTTGCCACTATCATACAAGATGTCTAATGACATACGATTTCATGTTATCATAAGACAGGGTTGTGCACATCCACTTGCTGAGTATATCTACGAGCACTACCTATATAATCTTGGAGTTTGGTTGAAATATAATTCTCAATTGGAGACAATGGAGATAATTATATGTCAAGAGAAGACTCACCATTGGAAAGAATATGATAGCAATCTTCTTATTTTTATTTGGGGACTATTGGGTCAACCAAGGATAATTCTATAGACATATGATATCTATCATAACTTAGATGCATGGCCTCTCATGTACGAAGGTTTTCTTGAGCATTTTCCAAAGTACCATTGTTAGGTGTTGTGGTCAAGACACCATGAGAGTTACATATATTTGTATTAAAACTCACAGCTTATGTGTTGTCGTACTCTGCACGACAGATCAGCAGTTGTATAAATGAAGTTTGTATTTGATTTCTTTAGTGTGATATTTGACGACTCAGAATGGGTGATGTATACCTATTTTGGGGGTGCCACAAATGGTATCAGAGCTTAGGGATATGGTCGCTGGCGGAGATTTGAGTCTAGAACTAAGAAGGGAGAGACGAATAATATACTTCGCTATTGTGCGTCCTACCTAAGCTGAATTTTTTTACTTAAGTTGACAAATTATGATATGTCAATTAACCCTTGTTTTGAAGCTGTATTCTAGAATGATATCTGAAATACAGGAGATGAGCAATTGAGAAATCAGGATGACAAGAAAGATGGAATCTGAAATAAAAGTAAGGTATTCTCAACTCTTCGAACTACCAGGTACGTAAATTTTGAGGGCAAAATTTTATAAAGAAGGGAGATTGTAAGACCCCAAATTTTATGAAATGAAAGTATTCAATTTTCTAATAATTGCTATTCTATTTAGTAAATGGTTAAATTGATAAAAGGTTAAAGTTAAGGGTGATATTTGAAAATTTTCTAAAGTAAGCAAGTTGATATAAAATATTTGTTGTGTCGGGGAATATTCGATTGGTCGGGAAATATTCGTTTTAACAGGGAATATTAGTGCGACGACACAATCATTGGTGGACCCCACAACGAAATTATTGTCGGATTGAAAACGACAAAAATATCTTTTTATAAAAATAACGGCGAAAGTTTTACTGTTAACTGTTGAAATATCCAGTGTTAAAAGTACAGTAATACGCGTGGTTGTATAGTAGTACATGGTATTGATTATTGATGCTTACGTGAGAAGTCACTCAGTTATATTCAATTATTGCTACAGTAATTGCTGCATAGTATCTCACGTTATTTGATTCAATTATTGTCAATATTTTTTATATATTATTAAATCAATAATTGAGACGATACAATTATTCATATTATTATTTATAATATTGACGATGTCTATAAAGTTCTGTCGATGAGAGGTTTGGTCACCTAATTGCGCGCCAATATGGAAAAATCCTTATTGAAAAGTCCCCTCTTTCCTGGGAACGATCTGGTTGTTAAATATTACGAATAATAATAATGATGAATAAATGTTGTTGAAAATATTGAGGAGATTTTTATAAAGTATTTGATGTAAATTTTGCTTATTTTATGGACCCCCATTTATCTATTTTTCAAAATAATCGGTAGAAAATTATTTAATATAATAAAGGTAGGGCCCACATGTGGGGGCCACATGTGGGGCCCATATGTGTTGAAAAACTGAAATGGGAAATGGGGGGGGGGGGGAGGATGGAACTTACGTATAGGTAAGGTAATGTATTATATATATATATATATATATATATATATATATATATATATATATATATATATATATATATATATATATATATATATACACACACACACACACACACACACACACACATGTGCCTTAAATGAAATTAAAGGAGGGTGGGATTTTTGTCAAGGAAGTTCACGGGGGGGGGGGGGGGGGGGGGAAGGCTAATGCCTTGGTCAGGAGGGAATAACATTATTATTATTACTATATATTATAATAAGTTTTATTTTTTATAAAAAAAATAGAATATATTATATTTTATTGTGCATAATGCAGCACAGTAAAATCAAAATTTTTCAAATTTTCAGCCGGTGAACGCCCGTGACATTTTCCTTCACTATGCATCCAAATAGTATCCTTTCCATTCTCCTATAAATAAGATGCTTAGTTAGAATTGAAAATCACACCAGAATCAGAGAATTTTTCTTCTATAATCTTGAGCGTATTTCTTTAGAGTTTAAGAAAGTTTTGAGCGTAGAAAATAGTGCAAGTTTTCTTCAAGAATATTCCCGCCCTACCAGTCAGAATATTCTTCTTTTCAAGGTAAGGGATGCTATTTTTGTTCAATATTTGCTTGAAATAATATTTTCTTCCATACTCTGTAGTATGTAAGTAATATTATTTCGTTTCAGATTTTGAATTCTATACTCATTTGGTTAAAGTTTTGGCTTCTATACTCCATGAAATTAGTAGAATATCCTTGATATTTGCGCTTCATCCAGTATCATTTCATGAAAATATTATTCTGAGCATTCTTGATAAGTTTTAAAAACTCGGCTATATTTTGTCGTATTTTACACGACAGTTGTATTAATTAAGTTTGTATTTAAATTTTGTACCATGTATTTGGCGACTCAGAATGGGTGATATATACCTATTTTGGGGGCGTCACAGTTGGTATCAAAGCTTAGGGATATGATCCCTGGCTGAGATGTGAGACTAGAAATAGGAGGGCAGAGACATGTAATTCCTTCGCTAGTATAACCTACCTAAGTTTATTTGTTATTTAATTGATCGGTCAGAATATAGGGATAATGTGACGCCCCCAAAATTAGGTATACATCACCCATCTTGGGTCGTCAGATACATGGTATAGAATTCGAATACAACTTAATAATACAACTGTCGTGTACAATATGACAAAACATAAACTGTGAGTTTGAATACAAATATTGTCTACTAGAGAGTATCCATACTCAAAAGGAGTCATCATTACATTTATTAACACACTATTACATAGAATAGTGAGGACTACTAACTAATACTATCATTCGGACCATCACTCCGTTCCCCGACTTGCCCCAGCTACGTTCTCAATTTCTGAAGAAAACAGTGAAAGAAAGGGTGAGCTCAACTAGCCAAGTAAGAAATATTATGACTAAGATAATGCAGAATAAATTATCATTAGCCTTCAACAATGTTAAACTGATAAAATATGATAGACATCAAGTTTAACTGCAGCGGAACAAGCAATCCGTTAAAAGAGTCAAGTAGAAAATAAACTCCACTATCTTTTATGATTTAAAAGGTTTTTCAACACTGTTATCGCTGGGACTCAGCTTAATAAAATAATTCACATCATCGAATCACCCCTGCACTACGGCCAAGGATATTCGTGTATTCATTAATGGTCATGATCATGCCAACAACTGTCCATCAATGCACTACGGGCCAATGAGGACTTTTACCATATCATTTGTAACATTACGGTCATGATTATACCGAATACTCCCTGGTCATAATCATACCAAGTCCATCTATGCACTACAGGCCACAGATGACTTTCAACATTTTATAAACATGAGGATGATGACAATGATATAAGAATTCAATAAAACAAGTTCAAGAATTAATTTATCCAATAATTAACAACGTCTAAATTGTCAACATGATACTGCTTTGTGGAGTAAAATTCAAGAATGCTTAAAAGAATATTTTCTTGAAAAGATACTGGATGAACCGCAATTATCAAGGATATTCCACTAATTTCATGGAGTATAGAAGTTAAAACTTAACCTACTGAGTATAGTAAAGAATGGAATAACAAAAGAAATCACCCGGCATGCGATAGACCGCACAGACAGGTTATTCCAACAGAATAATAAATAATAGAACCAGGTCCGGTGTAAACGCACAGACATGATATTCCGACAGAATAATAAATAATGGAACCAGGTCCGGTGTAAAACACACAGACAGGATGTTCCAACAGAATAATAACAAGACGGAACCAGGTCCGGTGTAAAACACACAGACAGGATATTCCAACAGAATAATAATAAAAACAGAACCAGGTCCGGTGTAAAACATACAGACAGGATGTTCCAACAGAATAATAATAACAACGGAACCAGGTCCGGTGTAAAACACACAGACAGGATGTTCCAACAGAATAACAGAAGAATGTCACCAAGTATAGGGTAGACCGCGTATACAGGTTATTCCAACAGAATAATAAAAAATGAAATAACAACAGTTCTCTTCATGAATAAAAAAGAATAACACCCCTTACCGTTTTAAAGAAGAGCTGAAATAAGGAAGTAGTTAAGTAGCAGAATACTTTTCTTCTCTCTCTCTATAGTTTCTCTCTATAGTTTCTCTCTCTAGAGTTCAGTAAATTCGTAAGAAATAATGAAGGAATGAGCTGCTATTTATAGAAAAATGGAATGCATACTAACTAATCCATGAACGGTCCAGATTGATTACTTTAATCTGACGGTCCATATTTAAAGAAAAATCTTTTAAATAAAATATAATATATTCTATTTATAGAATAACTTTAATAAAGTATTCTGTTTTATATAAAAAGATGTTTCTGTTTTATTACATTAATAATACGAATAAAATAAAACGTCATTATCGCTAAATAATTCATATTATTAACTGACAATAATTGAATCAAACTGAGTGACTTCTCACATAAGCATTAATAATCAATACCGTGTGCTACTATGCAACCATACGTATTACTGTACTTTTACTACCGAGTAGTTCAACAGTATCAATGGTAAAACTTCCGTCGTTATTTTTAATAAAATATTTTTGTCGTTTTCTCAATCCTACAATAATTCCGTTGTGGGGTCCACCAATGATTGTGCCGTTGTACGAATATTCTCTATTAAAACGAATATTCCCCGACCAATCGAATATTATATAACAACTTACGTACTTTGCAAAATTTATAAATATTACCCACAACTATAACATTATATCAAATTAACTCCATAATATTCAAAAATGATATTTATAGAAAATTTATCTTTATTTATAAAAGTTGGGGTCTTACAACCTCCCCTTCTTATGAAATTTTGCCCTCGAAATTAGGGTACGTACCTGGTATGTCGAAGAGGTAAGGATACCTTGATTTCATTTCAGATTCTAACTCCCAAGTCATTTCCTCAATATCGTGGTTTCTCCACAAAATTTTGACTTGAGGTATAACCTTGGAGCGTAGAATATGTTCCTTCTTATCCAAGATTTGAACATGAACTTCTTCATACGTCAAATCTTCTGCTATTTCGTCCGGTTCTAACTCAATAATGTGGTTCGGGTCTTCCACATATTTACGTAACATGGATATGTGAAAAACGTTATGAACACGAGACATACTTGGCGGTAAAGCGAGTCTATAAGCCACAGTTTCTACTCGATCGAGGATTAAAAATGGACCGATGAATCTAGGATTGAGCTTTCCTCTCTTTCCAAATCTCGTAACTCCTTTCCATGGAGCAACACGTAAGAACACATGATCTCCTATATCAAATTCCACGTCCTTTCGATGAAGATCAGCATAACTCTTTTGTCGATCTTGTGAGGTTTTTATACGTTGTCGGATCGTTTGAATCTTTTCTGTAGTCATACGTACCAACTCCGGTCCCAATAACGTTGCTTCACCCACCTCATCCCAGCATACTGGAGAACGACATTTTCTTCCATACAATGCTTCGAATGGAGCCATGCCAATACTTGTTTGATAACTGTTGTTGTAGGAAAACTCCACCAATGGTAAGAACTTGTCCCAACTTCCCTTAAAGTCAAGGACACAGAGTCTTAATAGATCTTCAAGAGTTTGAATAGTCCTCTCTGATTGTCCGTCCGTCTGAGGATGATATGCTGAACTAAATCGTAAATCCGTGCCCATAGCTTTTTGTAAACTAACCCAAAATCGTGAAGTGAATCTTGGGTCTCGGTCAGAAACTATGGATACTGGCATACCATGCAGTCTTACAATCTCGTTTATGTACATACGAGCAAGACGTTCAAGTGTATAAGTTTCTCGTATCGGTAAGAAATGAGCAGACTTGGTCAATCTATCAACAATGACCCAAATCGCATTAATACCTTGAGAAACCCTAGGAAGACCGGTAACGAAATCCATGGTAATGTGCTCCCACTTCCATTCTGGAATTTCAAGTGGTTGCAATGGACCTTTTGGTACTTGATGCTCCGCTTTGACTCGTTGACAAGTTAGACACCTTGAGATAAACAGCGCTATCTCTCTCTTCATATTGCTCCACCAAAATGTATGACGAAGATCATGATACATTTTGGTACTTCCAGGATGGATTGCAAACGGTGTGTTGTGCGCCTCCATCATAATTTCATACTTTAAATCAGGGTTGTTAGGAACACAAAGTCTGGAGTTGACTCGAAGTATTCCTTCTTCATCGATTCTTGCTTCCGGCATAGCACCTTCTTGCACTTTCTTCCTCATACGCATCAGCTCCAGGTCTGTAGCTTGAGCAGCTTTAACTTTATCGATTAAAGTCGGTTCTACTTGTATATTCGCCATCATCACATGGGTCCCTGGAGTTTTAACTCTATCTCCATCCTTTGCAAATCACACAAAATGGGCCTTTGTGTTGACAATATCGCACTCGTACTTGCATATGATCTTCTACTCAATGCGTCAGCTACCACGTTCGCTTTTTCAAGATGGTATTGAATGGTATGATCATAATCTTTCAACAGTTCAAGCCAACGTCATTGTCGCATGTTGAGTTCCTTTTGAGTGAAGAAATATTTGAGGCTTTTATGATCCGTAAAGATCTCCACCTTCTCCCCATACAAGTAATGCCTCTAAATTTTAAGTGCAAAGACAACAGCTGCCAACTCTAGATCATGAGTAGGATAATTCCTCTCATATTCCTTGAGTTGTCTTGATGCATAGGCTATGACTTTTCCATGTTGCATGAGAACGCATCCCAACCCTTTGCTCGAAGCATCACTGTAGATGACAAATCCCTCCGAGCCAGATGGTATTGTTAGAACAGGTGCTGAAATGAGTCTCCTCTTGAATTCTTGAAAACTCTTCTCACATTCTTCGCTCCAACCAAACTTTGTATCTTTCTGAGTCAGCTGAGTTAATGGAGTAGCGATTCGAGAAAATCCTTCCACGAATCTCCGATAATAACCAGCTAAACCAAGAAAGCTACGTACTTCGGTCACTGATTTAGGTTGCTCCCAGCTTTGAATAGCTTCAATCTTTGCCGGGTTAACAGATATTCCACGACTTGATACTACGTGCCCAAGGAATGCTACCTCCTCCAGCCAGAACTCGCATTTCTTTAACTTGGCATAAAGCTTGTATGGAGTTTTAACTCCTGAAGTTCAATAGGAGCCATTCGATATGGAGTTTTAGAAATGGGCTTTGTACCGGGTTCAAGGTCAATAAAGAATTCAACTTCACGTTCTGGGGGTAGACCAGGAAGTTCTTTAGGAAATACATCAGGAAATTCTCTAACAATAGAAATATTATTCAAATCTGACTTGTCTTTGTTCAAATCCATAACATGGGCTAAGAAAGCTTGACATCCGTTTTTCAATAAATGAATAGCTTTGTGGCTTGATATGACAGTGACTGATTTTAGTGGTTTAGTAGTTTGAATTCGTATGACAGGTTGGTTAGGAATATGAAAACTAACAACCTTACGAAAACAATCAATTTTAGCATGATGAGTGGTTAACCAGTCAATTCCTAAAATCACATCAAAAGCAAGTACCTTTAAAGAGATAAGATCAACAGGTAATGTGATAGTGCCAACTTGGATCATGTAAGATTTATAAACTGTAGATGTAACGAAGGTTTCACCCAACGGAGTTTCAACAGATAAGTTAAAGTCTAATTTCTCCGGAGTCAAGTTTAAACGTTGAGCACAAGCAGGAGAGATAAAAGAATGGGTAGAACCGGTATCTAGTAAAGTATAAACTTCGCAATAATTCAAGATTAGCTTACTTGTGATCACCTCGTTCGGGTTTCTCGCGTTTTAGTCAGTCACGACAAACGCTCTTCCAGGAACCGCTGATTTCGACTTATCCGGGACAACTTTTGGAGTCACCATCCCCGCTGAACTTGGTTTTGCTACAAAACACTCTCGAACTATATGACCCTCCTTTCCACAGTTATAACATACCTTGGATTGTTGTGGGCAGTTTGGGCTGATATGTCCCTCTTTCCCACATTTGTAACATACGACCGGTGGTCGTTCTCCTCCCCTAGAAACAGTTGATGTTTGTGATGACGTCTTCACATTATCATTGTTGTACCTTCTCTTCTTAAAATCTCCTCCTGACTCGCTCCTTCTATTATCACGACCACGATTACCACCAGAGTGGTTACCGCTTTTGTCTGAATGTTTTCCTCCCTGCTGGTTTTCATTGCTTCGATGACTATCGCCACCGGTATGACCCTGGTTGTGGTCCCTCGGTTGCACATACTCATTATCTCGCTCTAATAATTGAGCCCTATTTACAACATCTGAATATAAAGAAAATTTATGAGAGATAAGATATTGCCGAATCTCGGGTTTTAGACCTCTCAGAAACATTCTTGTCATTCGTTCCTCATTTTCGACCAAATGAGGTGCAAACCTGGATAACTCTGCAAACTTCGCCTCGTACTGGGACACCGTCATATTGTTTTGTTCCAGTCTGATAAACTCCACCTCCTTCATATGACGAATACTTTCAGGAAAGTACTTGTCATTGAACAGTTTTTGAAATGTTTCCCAGGACATGTTGAGTGCGTCAGGCTGGGTACGCTTCACAGACTCCCACCAGTAGTCTGCCTCACCGCGGAACATAAATGTGGCGAATGGAACCTTCTGTTCCTCCGTGCATCTCAAGACATCGAATATCTTGGTAATTTGCTTGACCCACGTTTCCGCCATGATCGGATCCAGCTTTCCCTTAAATTCTGGTGGTCCCAATTCTTTGAACTGCTTAGCTGTGACAAACCGCGCGTTGTTATCATTTCCACCCGTATTCTGCACAAGAGTCTCCCTCGTCTGATTTTGCATGAACTGTAAAAAGCTCCTAAACATTCCATCATTCATCGTTTGCTCGGTAACGTTGTTTACAGGAAAAATATTGCCTTCCTATTGCACGTTCCCCTGGGTGGTGATCAAAGGTGTCTCCACGGTCTGATTTACTCCATTATTAACGTTCTCAGCTGCCATTCTTAAACACTGCCATAAAACAAGGGTTAATAGTCATGTCATATATTATCCCTATACTCTGACCGACCAAATAAATACCAAATAAACTTAGTCAGGTCATACTAGCGAAGGAATTCCCCATCTCTCCCCTCCTAGTTCTTGTCTCACATCTCAGCCAGGGATCATATCCCTAAGCTCTGATACCAACTGTGACGCCCCCAAAATAGGTATACAACACCCATTCTGAGTCGCCAAATACATGGTACAGAAAGCAAACTACAACTTCAATAATACAATTGTCGTGCAAAATACGACAACACATACTGTGAGTTTAAATACAAATATTGTCTTCTAGACAATATCCACACTCAAATAAATCCTCATTACAATTATTCAAACACTATTTTACAGAAATAGTGAGGACTGCTAAAACATCTTTCTAGAACCATCACTCCATACCCCGACTAGATCCTGCTATGTTCTCACCTCCTGAGAAGAAAAATGGAACAAAAAAGAAAAGGGTGAGCTCAACTAGCCCAGTAAAGAATATTATGACTAAGATAATATACAACAAATTATCGTTAGTCTTCAACAGGGAAAAATCTGATAGAATATAATCGACAACAAGTTTTAGATCAACAACTGCAGCGGAAACAACAAACCATTAGAAGAGTCAAGTAGAGAAAGAATTCTACTATCTTCTAAGATTTAAAAGTCCATCATCAATATTTTATCCCTGTAACATCAATTAATAATCATCTTTATCCAAATATTCATCTTTGCACTACAGGCCAAAGATATTCATTTGTATCACCTGTCAGTCATGTTCATCTCAACACCTGTTCATCTTTGCACTACAGGCCAAAGATATTCATCAAGTAATCATACATCTTTGCACTACAGGCCAAAGATATTCAGTAATATCATCATTTAGGACTGAGGATGATGAAAAATATCTTAAAGAGAACGAATCCAATGAGACAGAAGGACAAATAGTAGGGATTCGTATAACAGTTTATCCAAGATCAATAATACTTCATAATAATCAATTGTGAAGCAGAATTAAAAATAAAGATCAAAACATGGATACAATCAAAGATAGTAACCATAATAGACATCTTGGACAAAAAGGAAAAATTTTATTTTTCGGTGAATAGTGCCGTATTCGTGAATAGTGCCGTATACGTGAATAGTACCGTATACGTGAATAGTAACTCCGACACAAAAAGTTCCAAATTTGATAAAAACTCATATCAATATTTCAGCATAATGATATTGAAGAAAATAATATCATTTAAGAAGAAAATAATATCCCTTACCTCAAAATATCAGTACTTCTGGTCGGAATACCGGTATAAGGCTGAAAGAAACTTGCTCTGATGAATAGAAACTCTCAAAGTATCTAAATACTCACAAAATACACTCAATAATCTAGAGAGAGAAAGAGAGAAAACTTGTTTCTGGTGTGATTTTCAATTCTAACTTAGCCCTCTATTTATAGGAAAATTTTAGTAGGTTTGACCTGCAACCTGATGGCTTTACCTGCTACTATTCCCACCCACCACATTTGAAATATAATTCAGCACATTTCTTCACCAACCACAAGTGGGGCCCACCAATTCTAGAATTTTCCATCAAAATGATAAACTCCGAAAATTCAACAATTTCTGAACCAGTCATCTCGTAAAATTCATAATAAATCATACGTTCATTTTTAACGGTTCAAAATTTGTGGACATATACTCAACTTATATATGTATAACATATCCAAAAATTACACGATCCAACGGTCGGATTAAAAATTATAACCCCCGCAAATATTTCTCAAAAACCTGATTTGATTTTTAATACCTCCATTCCGATAAAAATACTGATAAACACCTCAACATTAACTCCTTCATTTTTAACCACAAAAATATATCCCTCATTTATATCCACATAAAATAAATATTTCCTTATCATATGAATCAATAATTAATTATTCACAAATAATATTACAGAATCACATTTATGACAACCAGGCCGTTCCCAGGAAAGAGGGGGCTTTCCAATAAGGATTTCTCCTTACTGGCGCGCAATTAGATGACCAAACCTCTCCTTAGACAGAACTTTCTAGACATTGCCAATAATGTTATCTAATAATATTATTCAAATAATATGAATTATTGATCTGATAATGGAAAATACTGTGCAGCAACAATTATTGAAACAACAATAATATAAAATATCAATGCAACAATTATTGAATCAATAAAATAAAATATTGAACAATAACTACTGTAACAATTATTGAGTAGTGCCTTCTTACGTAAGAATCAATAATTGGTGCAATACCGTGTGCTACTGTATTTTAATCACCGGGTATTCCAACAGTATTAACGGTAACAACTACGCCGTTATTTATAAATAACTTATACTTGTCATTTTCTTCATCCAATCGCTTTCCGTTATGGGGCCCACACAAGGCTGCGTCGTCGTACGAATATTCCCCGACAGCAAGAATATTCCACGACCAACCGAATATTCACCGACCAAAAATAAATATTTTATAACCACTTGCTTATTTTGCAAAATTTGCACATTTCACCCATAACCAAAGTATTATATCAAATTAACCCCTTATTATTCACAATAATATTTAGAGAAAATTTGATTTTATTCATTAATAAGTTGGGGTCTTACAAGTATCCCGACACAAAAAGTTCCAAATTTGATAAAAACTCATATCAATATTTCAGCATAATGATATTGAAGAAAATAATATCATTAAGAAGAAAATAATATCCCTTACCTCAAAATATCAGTCTTCTGGTCGGAATTACCGGTATAAGGATGAAAGAAACTTGCTCTGATGAATAGAAACTCTCAAAGTATCTAAATACTCACAAAATACACTCAATAATCTAGAGAGAGAAAGAGAGGAAAACTTGTTTCTGGTGTGATTTTTTATTCTAACTTAGCCCTCTATTTATAGGAAAATGTTAGCACGCCGAAGCAGACTTAACCTGCAGCCTGATGGCTTTACCTGCTACTATTCCCACCCACCACATTTGAATAAAAATCTCAGCATATTTCTTCACCAACCAAGAGTGGGGCCCACCAATTCTAGAATTTTCCATGAAAATGATTAACTCCGAAAATTCAACAATTTCTGAACCAGTTCATCTCGTAAAATTCATAATAAATCATACATTCATTTTTAACGGTTCAAAATTTGTGGACATATACTCAACTTATATATGTATAACATATCCAAAAATTATCACGATCCAACGGTCGGATTAAAAATTATAACACCCGCAATATTTCTCAAAAACCCTGATTTGATTTTTAATACCTCCATTCGATAAAAATACTGATAAAACACCTCAACATTAACTCCTTCATTTTTAACCACAAAAATATATCCCTCATTTATATCCACATAAATAAATATTTCCTTATCATATGAATCAATAATTAATTATTCACAAATAATATTACAGAATCACATTTATGACAACCAGGCCGTTCCCAGGAAAGAGGGGGCTTTCCAATAAAGATTTCTCCTTACTGACGCGCAATTAGATGACCAAACCTCTCCTTAGACAGAACTTTCTAGACATTGCCAATAATGTTATCTAATAATATTATTCAAATAATATGAATTATTGATCTGATAATGGAAAATACTGTGCAGCAACAATTATTGAAATAACAATAATATAAAATACCAATGCAACAATTATTGAATCAATAAAATAAAATATTGAACAATAACTACTGTAACAATTATTGAGTAGTGCCTTCTTACGTAAGAATCAATAATTGGTGCAATACCGTGTGCTACTGTATTTTAACCACCGGGTATTCCAACAGTATTAACGGTAACAACTACGCCGTTATTTATAAATAACGTTATACTTGTCATTTTCTTCATCCAATCGCTTTCCGTTATGGGGCCCACACAAGGCTGCGTCGTCGTACGAATATTCCCCGACAGCAAGAATATTCCACGACCAACGAATATTTCACCGACCAAAATTAAAATATTTTATAACCATTGCTTATTTTGCAAAATTTGTACATTTCACCCATAACCAAAGTATTATATCAATTAACCCCTTATTATTCACAATAATATTTTAGAGAAAATTTGATTTTATTCATTAATAAGTTGGGGTCTTACAAGTAATCCGACACAAAAAGTTCCAAATTTGATAAAAAACTCATATCATATTTCAGCATAATGATATTGAAGAAAATAATATCAT